>PVKA01000717.1:0-155698 GCA_004027165.1 Ctenomys sociabilis
AGTCAATCTTATAAAAAAAAGGAAAAGGTTATCTGCCTTAAAGGCTGTTAAGACACACGTGAGTTTCACGGGAATGTGCCCGAGTCTGAAGGAGGCCAGCGATGAGGAGAGAGCTCAGGTGTACAGGTACATTCTGTAAAGTCGGCATCTGTGGCCCACAGCCGGAGAGAGAGCCCTCTAACAGCCGATCTTGGGAAAAGAAGGCTTTATCTTCCTCCGCTGCTCACTCTCTCTCCTCCTGCCGCCCATGCCTACAGCAGCTCTCCCCGTGTCCCTGTGCCAAGTTGGATCCAGCTGACTATTCTGACACCCTACAAACTGTGAGCTGAAATAAACTTCTCCTCCTTTAAACGGTGGGTATCAGGTACTTTGTCCCAGCAATGAGGAAAGTGACCAAAATATCCTCCAAATTCACTATGAAAATGTGGGACCATAAGAACAAAGTGGCCAAAGGATATCGTCTTGGTTAGTTTTCCTCCAGTGCTGAGACAAAATGTCCAACATCAAAGTTAAAGGGGGAAATATTTATTTTGTGCACAGTTTATAGAGGTTTGGGGCCATAATCAGTGGGTCCCAAGGTAGGGTGCCGTGGAAGACAGGCACCTCAGAGGAGAAACGCTCCGTGGTGGGCAGAAGATAGCAAGCAAGCAAAGCACAAGCCCCTTTCTGTCCCTTATATTGTACCCAAACTATCTGGACTATGGTCGTGCCAAACCAACCATCAGCAGACGGACGCAGTAACCCCTCACTCCTAATCCCAGCATCCTTAATCTGACACAGCATCGTGAATCACTCATACACTCTAGATTCAGCCAGCTCTGCAACAGCCCCAGCTCTGGCTGTGTGAAGCTTTGGGGGGCACCCAGACAAGCAGATACAAACAGGCAGATTAGGAGGATAAAAACCAGAGTCTCTAATTCATTAGGCTGAACCAGAAGAACGCAAATGTAAGCAACTACTGGAAATCACTGTGCACCTTCGGAGTACCACCAGCCAAAAGAAAAACCTCCCGAGCAGGAGAAACCATGGAGAGACGGGAGAGTAGAGCAGCCACTTCCGATCACGTGGCACTGCGTGAGTCATACCACCGGAGCAGAACTTCTGAATGTGCAAGGTGAGCTCAGCCTCTTGGTGGTACTCACTCTGTCCAGAAGGAAAGACCCAGGCCCCCTTTCCACTGAGGGCGCAATGTTGAGAAGCCAAGCCGAGCTTTGAGAAGTCTCTCCTGCGAAGGAGACCAAAATCAGTGTCCTCCCAGCATGGGGAGGGGCCCGTGCAAACACCTCAGGCATTCAGCAGGGACCCTGAGCACTGTGCTCCACCAAGGAGGGCAGGGGCGGAGCCCAGCCACCCAGGGCTGGACTTCAGCAAGCAGCCAGCCCCCCGCTGGGCCAGCTGAGACCGCACACTACCTTCCAGGAGCAGGTGGCTAGACAAGCCCTCCTCTCCGGGTTTGTGAGAGCTGACACCCACTGTTTGTCACCACCTTAGCACCTGCCTACCCAGGCTGATTTCTTTCATTTCGTTAATCAGCAAGCATCATTAGATCTCTTGGCTCCTGCCTGAGGGATATTTATTTATTTTTTAAAAAGGTGCCACTTACACTTCAACATTCCACCGTGCTACAAGAAGCATCACTACAGAAGGGTGGGCTACGGCGTAGTGAGAGACACTTGGCGCACTGGAAAGACGCATGAATTCTATATTTGAAGACACCGAATAGCATAGTCAACATGTCACACGCAGGACCCGACAGACTGCCAGGAAACACTCACAGTAAGTGGGCGCCTTCCTCAGACGCTAGGCGGACGGCCAGGCACGCCCTCTGCAATCCGGGAGCGTCTATTTGGACAACAGTCGTAACAGATCTGGCCATGTTTCCCCTCACAGTTGCAGAATACATTCTTTGGAGTGCACGTGGGACACGGCCCCAAACTGACAATTAGACCATGAAGCGAAGTTCAGATGTTCACATGAAGCAGGACACGGGAGCTCTCTGTCCCCAGGGGATTCAGGCCAGAATAATGAAAAGATAACCAGACTCCTACAGATTATGGCACAAGGGGCACGCTTCTAAATAGCTCGTCCAGCCCTAAATAAATCATAATATTATCTAAGAAAACATTTTAAACTGACTGATGGTAAAAAAAAGTTTCAGACCAAAGTGTATGGCCTAAAGCTTCAGACATGCACAGCTGAGAAGGGCACCTCCCTAAGCACCTGTACTGAAAAGAAGAAACGGGCCAGACATACAGCTCAGCCGTCTAAGCATCCGCCTGACAAGCACAAGGATCAGGGTTTGATCCCTCGTGCTGCATGTTGTGCCAGTCCAAGCTGGCCACTGAAACCCGGCTTGGTGGCCCACACCTGTAATCCCAGTGCTGGGGAGGCTGAGACAGGAGGATCATTACCAGTCCAAGCTGTATAGTGAGACTCTGTACCAAATAACTGAAAAAAAAAAAAAAAAAAAAACCACACACAGAATTTAACCAAAGGGAAAATAAATGGAGAATTGATAAAGCCATAGCTAGTTCCTTAAAAATATGGATGAAATTAATAAATCGTGATTGGTGCCATCTCATGGAGACAGGAGGAAGGGGAGAGCAGGTGCAAGTGCAACGCTCACACACACGCACGCACGCACACGTGCTCGCACATGCTTGGGCACACACACGTGCAAACGCTCAACACATGCTCAAGCACATCTCACGTGCTCACACGCTCACACCCGGTAGTGCACAGGTGCACACACAGACATGAATACACAAGGACACACATCATGTGTGTGGAGGCTGTCACTAAAGATTCTTTAGACATTAAAAACAGCTTAAAAGAACCTTGTGAAATGACTCTACAGTTAAACCTTAGAAAGTTGAGTTGATAAATTTTAAGAGGAAAGAAATGCAAAACCAGCAAATCAACAGAAAGTATAAAAAACACAAATAGCTTTCTGTTCGCTTAATGAAATTAATCCATTTTTAAATTCTCTACACAGAAAATCCCATCCCCAGATGGCAAATTCTTCTAAACATTCGCCGTCACCCTGACTGGTCTTGCAGGTCAGTGGCAGTGTCCACTGTCCAGAGACGTCATCAGAGCGACCTCGCTGTCCCCAACTTGACCTGTACACATGAGGAAAGGCAGCTCTCGACCTCTTGGCCTCTTGCTACGTACACTGAGGTTTTGGAGTTCTTTTGTTATACAGCAAGAATGTGGTAACTGGTAACTGATACGAAGGCAAAATTAATTTTTCTTTTATGTTGCTAGAAAAACAACAATCAAAATTGTCCCTTAATCTGAAACCTAGAAAGAGAGCCCACCAGCACCAGCGAGCACCTTGGCCAGCGTGAAGCGTGACCTGCATTTAGCAAATGACTGCATCATAGGATGGCTGCACTCACGAACTTTGTTTTCTCCTCCGTTTGGCCGTTGGGTTTCTTCCATGATCTCCCGGTAATAGTTTTTCTGAACGATCTGATGTGGTCCGAGACGGCCAGCTCTGGCCAGGTGGTCCTGGACCATGCCTGGCTGGGTGCGCAGGCACAAGGCAGTGACAGGGCAGCCAGCCAGGGGGCCCCTGCAGAAGCCCAGCAGAGCCCTCCCAGTGGGGCTCGGAGTAAGGGTCACACAAGTTCCTCATGTCTCTGGCGTGTGCCCTGAAAGAAAAGCACAGTGTGTGTCTTCTCTATGTTGAAGAAATATCACACGTTGTACAAAGCTTGATGACACAGAAAACAAATGTGAATGAGAGGACACGCTCACCTGGATTGCCAGCAGATGCCCTCCGGGGACAAGAGTGGCCAGGAAGTCATGCCTTCCCCAACCCAAAACTCGTGTGGCATCCGCACAAGAATGTCCCCAGCAGCTTCCCACTTGTGGTCAGTGCATAAGAAAACCAAGATTCACTTTGCTGAAAAAGGATTTCGATAAATTGAGCTAGGTGATTATCCCTGAAATGCAGCGTGCAGGCCTCTTCCGCAGAGACAAAATCTCAGAGAACAAGCCCAGTAGCAACCAGGACGCAGCCTCTGCACGTAAGGAGGGAGTTGCAAGAACATCCACACAGATGTCATTGGGCTGGACAATGGTAAGCACGCACAGCACCACACCAAGTCTAAATTCTCCACTCATACAAATTCCAACCTCTTGCAGCGTCCTCAGAACATGAATTATTCATTTTAAAAATAAATTTTAAAGTCTGAAGATAATAACTGACAGTTTTCTCAGGGTAATTAAAGGACAGTTTCTAAGATACTGGAATTTGAACATCAGAATCATAACTTCCAAAAGCAGAGATTCACATGAAATATGTTCAAAAGCAGAGTGCTCTGAAAATGTAGATTACCTTCAGCAATAATCTGCTCGCACCACTCACTTATTTCCTTGTCAGAATAACGTTCCCAAGGAGGACGCTCTCGTGCGAGAGCCTAATTTATGACTGCACCCAGGTTGGATGTGTCGGAGGCAGGCTCAGGGCTTTAATCACGCTGCAGCCTGAGTGAATTCGAGCTCCCATGATGTGTATAATTTACAGCTGGGACTTAATAAAGGCAGGTCTCCACTTGGAGCCTTTGAGTAATCTGCAGGTTCTAGAGCCCAACCTCAAGCTCCACTCTGATAATCACAACAGTTGAGGAGGGCTCTGCTTCTTTGCTTGAACTCTCCATGAAATACAGCACACGGGCCTCTCACCACTCTTGTCTTTCTAAGCCACTGGGTCTTGGTAGTGGTCAGAGGCCTCACAGTCTCACAAGCATCTAAAAAATTTAAGGGAGCTTCTCGCAGAGCTCTAGTGAGATTTGTGCCCAACTTTAAGGCTAAGTCCCTGCCAGGTATCTGAAGCTGATAAGAGTCTCCCCTCTTGCACCAATCTTACACTGGGTACCAAAGGCACTGGAATCTCCAGGAGGGAGCCCAGTGCCCTTGTGACCCTCTGAATCCACACCTTTGCATTTTGGGATTTGGCCCTGCCGTCCGCTCGACCTCCCTGGTCATCTCTCTCCTCGGTCCTCTCATTCTCTTGCTTCTCCCTGGCCCACAGCACAGATGGCAGACCAGGAATGCAGAGAGCACCCAGGGAGAGGGCACTGGCTCAGCCCGCGATGCGTGCTCGATCTACAGGGGGCGGGGGTGGGGGCGGGGGTGGGGGGCTCCTTATTTGCAGCAGTTCAGCTCTGTAAAGCATCCACAAACACTGAATCAGTGAACGCAAACCAGTGCGCGCTCAATTGGCAAAGGCTGAGCCACTGCTCCAGGGAAAGACAGGCTGAGGTACCCTGGAGACGTGCTCACCACACCCTCATCAATGAATCAGCGCACTGCCTGCTTGTGTCCGCTTCTGGCAAGGGACACCTGTTTAATACGCTCTCTCGATTCATTAGTCCCGAACTCACAGCCAGAAACACTGAAGTCCACCTTTCCGGGGCTTCCTGGGCACATCACGGCCTTCTGTGTCTACAGCACTGGACAGCTCATTAGCACTGTGCTCAGGAACCTTTGTACACAGTGAAATCGCCCACGAAAGGACCAAGCCGTGGAAAACCAAGCACTAGCTAGACTGCAAAGGCACTTGTCACAGTGTGGTCCCCCTGCTTGGCCTCAGGTGGGAAACACTCAATCTGACCCAACTTTCCCCTTGCTTGCCTATCTGCCCACAACCACAGAAGGACGAGAGCATTGATTTGGGGGCTGCAATTGCAGAGGCCAGAAGTGATGAGCCCCGGTAACTATGCCTGCTTGCATTTCTACTTGGGGCTCAGGCGTGTTTTCCCATACAGTCCCTGTTTCCAGCACCTAGCATTCATGTTTCTGTGTGGAATCAGTACGTGGACATGGCACAGCTTCATTACTTTCTCGTCTCCTTTCCATCCCCTCCCTCCATCTCCTGACCTACTTCCATTTGCAAAAGATCTGTCTCCCCACTTCCTATAACTGACCTTTTGTTGGGGTCTTTATTTATAGCTTGAGTTTTTCATAGAAGGGAAACCCTGTGGCATTTACACTTGTGCATCTGATGTGTTTCACGTATTACAGTCTCAAGGTGCATCCGTATCCACCAAATGATTCAAGCCTCCCCTTCTTCACAGCAAAGTGGCACTTGCTACATTGTGTACAAACGCCACATTGTCATTACTCACTCACTTAAGATGGACACACAGACCACTTCCAGAGTGTTGCTACTGTGAGCCACGATACTATAACGTGGCTGTGTGTGGACCAGCCACGCTGGAATATGATGTGTGCAACTCTGGGAAGAATCCTTGGAAAGGGAGCAGCTGGGCCAAGTGGAATTCCAACTTGTAATTTCTTCAGGAATCTCCACACTGATTTCTAGGGGGCTCGTACTAGCTCCCGCTCGAGCCAGCGATATAGGAAGGCGCCATGCTCCCGAAGCCCCACCAGCTGCGGCTTGATTCCTCGGTGGCGGCCGTTCTTCCAAGGTAAGATGGAAGCTTAGTGCTGCTTGGGGTCGGTCGCATTTTCCAGCTGCCTGCGATGCTTGTGCTTCGTGATGCTCCTTCTGTGTCTGTCCGCTTGGCTGCCTGTATTAGGGTGCAGCCTTCTATTTGGGGGGAGGTCCTCAATGTTTCAAATTCACTTTCATATGTTCTAGATGTCAGACCTCTGCCTGAGGAGCAGCTGGCAATTTTCCTCTCACTGTGTAGATTTTTCAGTGTGTTGGTGAAAGCAGCAGGGGACCATGACACCCAATGGCTTCCCACGTGTGCCCCAGGGACCTCAGGCACAAGGGGACTCGAGGGCCACGCTTCCCTTCCCCTTCTCTTGGGGACGCACCCTGCTTTGGCACGCACCTGGCTGTCCCCTGCTCTAGCCACACACTGCTGCACACCAGCCTGTCTGGGCCGTGTGGGGAGGCTCCGAGACCTGGGAGCCCGTGCGGCTAGCAGCTCCGTCCTGCCTGGGGCCAGGAGGTGGGGAGGAGGGACAGAAGGGAAGCCAGCTCGGGCTAGTCAAGGGGTTGAGCCCCTGAACGTGTCTGTGCCTGCAGCAGCTCCTAACCTCTGAGACCTCACCGGAAACACACTTCACAGGCAGCGTCTCTTCCACATGAGTTGGAGCTGGATCTCTGCCACTTGGGAAAAGGCCAGATTAGAAATGATCTTTAAGAATCTTTCATCTTATACTTTTATAATTCTTCTCTTTCCCCGGAAAGGGCTCCCTTCTCTCCTTTCCATGAGGCTGCAATGTGACTTCATTATTTGTCCGTTTCACAAGCAGCCTTCATGCCTGCTGCTTGTCTTTGAGCCATGGGAAACTGATCTCTTCCCTGGAGCCCGACTGATTTCCTTGCAGTCAGAGGTGACTGTCCTTCCATTTTTAAACAGCCATGTGGCGTCCACCGCCCGAGTACTTAAAGTAGAGAAGCAGCCTACAGCTCAGGGTGGGGTGGGTGGCTGGGGACGCTGTGGGGTCGCCCCGGGGCAGGGCTTCAGATGATAGGCAGCTGCTCTACCGTGCTGCCTGTGGTTTTCCCTCCTTTGATTTCCGGGTGGCCCCCTCTGGACTCCAGCTTCCTGGAATCAGAGCCACCGGATCCAGCCCACAGAGCTCTTCCCATCACGCTGCTGGAGCCCTCAGGAGACTTGTGATTTATCACAGCACAGGGGTCCCCCGCAAAGCACCCTCTCACCCAGAAGCCGAGGGCCACTGTCATCCACCCAGGATGTAGGAACATTCGGGAACATCTGTGCTGGTCCCCAGTGGGATGCGTGTGTTTGATTCACCCTCGGGGGATGTCCTGCACCAGCCGCCCCCAAGGGCTGGTACTGTCGGGGAGGGAGAGGGCGCATGCAGTACACTAATTCAATTAATTATTTTTAATGCAGTGTATTTGGTACAGGGTCTCACTCAGACTTGTAGCGATCCTCCTGTTTCCTGCCTCCCCAGCTCTGGGGTTACAGGCATGTTTCACCACGCCCTGTCTCAGTGGCCATCTCAGCGTGGCGGGGCAGGGCCGGAAGGTGTGTGGTGCGGGAAATCAAATCCCGTCCCCACACCTGCCTAAGCTTAGTCCATTGAGCTATCTATCTCGCCAGCCCTAATTCCATCAATTATCACAAGCCTCATCAAGAATAAGTATGTCTTTCAGGCTTTAGAGAGGAAGGTGCTGACGTCCGAGAAATAGGAACCGGCTCTTGTCGCTCGGGGATGGCTGTACGGGACTGGACCAGTCACAAGCACTCAAGGGCAACACAAGCCACCCAGCCCCATGGTCCTTCTGCAGGGGAGAGAAGGGCGGTCTCGTAGGGCCCAAAGAATTAATCTCATCACCACAGGTTTCCCTCAGACTGAGATGGCTCTTCTTGCCTTTGCTTTCATTTTGTGTTTGAGACAGGGCCTCGGATGTAGCCCAAGTTGGCCTCTGTCTTTCTCTGTAACCCAGGCTGTCTTGAGCCACAATGGCAATCCTCCCGCCTCAGCCTCCCGAGTGAGGGTCGGCATGTGTGCCCACCAGGCCCAACTTCAAAGAGACTTCTCAGACCCAAGTCAGGCTGTCACGGTGACAAGTACGTCAGGCTTCAAGGACTTCCTCGGGAGAGAATGCAGAGAGCTGCTCGCAGAGCTGCTCCAGACTTCTGGGCGCTGACCCGGCCTCTGGGAGTCCGCGCTGGGGGAGCGATGTCGTTCCTGTTCACAGCACCTGCTCCTTTCCTACAAGTTTCATGTAGCTTCCCCCAAATATTGCATAGGCAGCCCATACTTGAGGTTCCGAGCGAGATTTCTGTGGCAGGGCACAGGACTGGATGGACGAGAAGCATCTGAGCAGGACTAGGCTCAGTGGCAGGAAGAAAACAACTCAGAGGCCCTCGGCTGGGGACAGAATAGGGTGCTTTATGAAATCCCTAGCTATCCACATGGACAGCTCAGCCTCAGAATGGGAGCTGGGTCTGGTAGGCATGGTGGGCGTTGCCTCTGGGATAGCAGGCAGCTGACCCAGGCACCCGCAGGACCTCGCAGGACAGGGCCAGGGCAGGGCTCCCCTGCTCCCAGCCTCCACTGGCTGGGCCCTGATGGGCACGGGGCCTCTCCTCCCAGGATGCAGCTTTCACCTATGACTCCTGCTAGAGCCAGGTGCAGCCCCCAGAGTCCCACCCTTCAGCTAAGCACCTTGAGTCTGCCCCTCCCTGAAAGTCACTGATCCCACCCCCCGACCCCTGCGCACTGAGGTCTCCATCCACACCTGCTGCCTCCAGACCCTGCACCCTGATGGACCAGAGACAGAAGGCCCTGTGTCACCATGCCCGAGGAGACAGAGAGAAGTTGGGGAAGGAAAGCCAAGAACCCACAAGCTGAGCTCAGAGCTGCCAGAGCCTGCAGGAGGGAGTGGCCTGGGGATGGCGCAAGGACTTTAAACCAAGGGACTCAGCCACACCTGCTACGGTCCTTGTGACCTCTGCATGTCCCCTAATACCTGTCCCCCTTCCTCTCTTTTGTAGATGAAGAAGGCCCAGGGGACACCTTGATGGGAAGGAGGGAGGGAGGGAGGAGAGGTGGTCACATGCACCCTCAGTCACAGGCACGAGTGCTCTGGGGTTGCCCGATGTGCAGGGTCCGCTGTGGGAATCTTCCTGGCCGCCTCCGTGGTCACGAGCGGAAGCAACCTGGCCCCTGTGATCTTTCGGCCCTCACTGGGCACTGTCTCATCGCTCCTCAACCTTCATCCCTGACGCGGTCGGTGAGTTAGCACCCTCGGCCCTCAGCCCTTCCACTAAGTGTCTCTTGCACCAGCAGCCACTGTTGGTGTCACACAAGCCCCTTCTTTCAGGTGGAGACCTGGGCCTCATGCCTGCCTCTCCTCGATGTGTCCAGCCTCCGTCCACCCAGCCAGATGGAGGCTGGAGCTGGCACTGCTGGGACAGACCCAAGAGGAGCAGTCCTCTCTCTTCTTGCTGCACCAGAGAGTGAGACCCTAGAGGCCTGGCCTGGGCCACCCTGGGTCCTTGCCTCCCTGAGCGTCTTACCACCAGCCACCTTCTTCCGCTCACCTCCTCCTCCACAAGGACAGACAGGCAGCCGGGCTCCTCTTTCCTCGTCTGTCCACTCCTGTTAGCTCTGTATCCCCAAAGCCTTCCACACAGGAGGCTAGAGCAGGTGTAGACAAAGAAAAAGTCTTCATTTTGGATCCAGACCCCAGTACCGCAGAAAGCAAAGATGAAGGAATTGCTCAGGGGCAGGCCCTATGGAGTGTAGGGTGCCCACCCCTGTTCCCACTTCACCTCTCCTCCCCTCCCTGAGCCTCTACTTCTGCCTGCTGGGTCTATGCCTCCAACCTCAAGGCTGGGCTCAGGACCCAACTTCACGCTTGCTGTGGGCTCTGCCAAGAGTAGCTCCCCTGCCAAGTCCCCTCACCTGTCACCCTACAGAGTTCACAGCCACATGTCCACAGCCACCTCTGTCCACTGCCCTGCTGCCAAAGTCAGCACGAGGCGGGGCGACTTGTACAGTGACATCAGATCCTGTGTGTGACCAGGGAACGGTGCTCCAGATGGCACAGGTGACCTGCCGTGGCTATTAGGAAAGGGAGCCTCAGCCCTTGCCTGGGGGTGGCAGACTATCAGCCACACTGGCTCCCAGGCAGGGACACACAGGGTGAGTGAGCTGTGTGGCCAGGTGCCACACACATCCATCCCAGTCGGGAACCCACAGATCCCAGGAAGACCTGCAGCCTCTGAGAAGACTCACAGCTCACCCTAAACCAGAGCAGGGCCTCACTCTAAGTGGAGACCTCAAATCAATAAAACCAACAGCTCTTCTGAGTCTGCAGGTGAGTCGGCGGGATAGAAGCTGGCCTGGAACCAGGGGAGCTCCTCCTTCCATCCAGGAACTCAGCCGTGGCTTGCTCGACCTTCCTGCGGGTGGCAGCTATAAGAGATGCCCGAGCTGCCTGCTGCCTGCCCTCCAGGTCCTGGATCTCTGCTCGCAGGGAAGTCGTGGGACCAGACAGGTGAAGCGCCTGGGACAGCCCCTGGGCAGGAGAACATAGCCGATGCACCAGGGATCACTCCAGAGGTCACGGCCTGCAGGCAGGCTGGCTGGCTGAAGCTCTACACCGAAGGCCCAGCGTGCACCCGTGTGCCCGCTTCCCGGCCCAGGCTCCGTGCGGCACCGCCTCAGAGCCCTCCTTTCACCCTCCCTCACCTACCATGCAAGCGTGGAGAGTGGGTGCCGCCTGTGCCCTGCGTGGGTGGGGACGCGGTCCAACTCACCACAGACACAGTGCCAGCTGAGGCAGGTCGCACACGCCCATGGTGCGCCTTTCTCACTGGTACCCTGGGTGGATTTTTTAACTTCCCAGAACCCCAATTTCTCCTTTCCATGTGGAAGTAAGGACAGTCGACCAACAGAGCACAGGGAAGGGCCCGGGGAGGCCTCCTGGGCGGATGCCGAGCCCTTGCCTCGCCATCCCTGCGCCCGCAGACGCGGGCCCCCACCTGAGCACTCCCAGGAGGATCATTCAGCCTCCCCACTCCCGGGAGGCGTGGATCACCAGGGCTCGGCCAGGTCTGCGATCTGAGGACTCGGCCCAGCACGGGGAGCTGCGAGGGAAGCCGCTGTGCTTTCTGTTGGCAGGAACCCTGTGTTTACATTCCGAGTCTACAGAGGAGCAGCCAGGCGTCCTTTCAACTTCCTGTACAATATATGTGCTACCCAAACCCCTGCCAAGTCACTGAAGGCTTCTAGAGATATCTTCCAGTTGTTTTTCTCCTTTTCCACTTCTCAGCTGCTATTTTTAATGTGACTTTTCTATGTTTTCAGTTTTTTCTTCTTCTCTGGGCTAAATATAAATCTACAATTAACATATTCTTAACAGATCTGTATTTACCATCATCACTCATGTCCAGCCCTCCTCTGCTTTGATTAACTGAGAAATGAGATCTTTTTTGATTAAAAATTCCTTTGAAACTCTTTCCATCAAAACTGAATTTTTAGTTTATGAAAATTGCTTACCATATTTCTTCCAGTTCTCCATCTTCATTTTTAGTTTCCTTTCAGTAGACAGAGGACTTGGAGAAATCAAAATATCATTTTACAAACTATGCCGTTTCTCCTCTGCTCATAATCAGTGAGTGGAATTTTGTGTTTTGTGGGCCGCTTCTCAGAGCCCAGCCAGTCTGTCCGATCTATGTGATGTTATCTTGGTCTCTTACTCCATCCTGCCTGGATTCCATCTCAGTTTCACCAGCCTGGTATATTTCACTCTCACCACAGTGCCCTTGTGTCTGGTGTCTGAATCCATTTTGGTCCCTGTCAGGTGAAAACACTGCCAAGGACAGCCTGACCTTTGTAGCAGCCCCCAAAGACTCTCCGTAAAGACCCTGCAGAGGCAGGATCAGAACCCAACGGCACCTGGTGCCTCAGGACACTGAGGCCACGCTCAGTCCAGGGCTCTGGAGTCCACGTAGGACCTCGTCATCCACGTGAAGCTGATGTTTCCTTGCACCAGGGCTCACTGCTGCTCCTTCAGCTTCCATAGTCCAGTACCAGCAACTTCTTTTTTAGGTGGAAGGCCACCAGCAAGCCAGCTCAGGACCTTGCACTTGTCAGGCAGGCACCGTCCTGCTGAGCTCTGTCTTCTCTGTCACAACTTTTTAAATGTATCAAACACCTTATTTTCCCTCTAGAACAATAGGTAAGGAAATAATGCTGAACTGAAAATGGAAAAAAAAAAACTCAGTCTAGAAATAAAAGCCTTTTCTTAGGACTGGGCTCATGCAGTAAGGTAAACTAGTGCTGGGGAAGGTAGACCCTTAGGAGTCAGTCAGCTCACGACGTGAGGGTTTCTCTGTCCCTAATGTGGCCTTTAGGCACTGTGTTCACAGGTTTGCTGAATGCTCCTGAGAAAAGTGAGAATGTGTGGCTACAACATCTAGCTTAATGGACCTTTGCAAGCACATCCCCAGGGCCTTGAAATCCAGTATTGAAACTCTAAATTTGTAAATAAATACATGAATGAGTGCATGGGTGATGAATGAATAGGTGAATGAATGACCTATGAATGAATGACTGCATGATGAATGTATGACTGAATGAATGATCCTATAAATGACCGAAGAATGAGTTAATGAATGAATGAATGAGACATTGTGGAACAAGAAGAATTCTCTCTCTCCATGTTCATAACCCAGAAACTCCCTTTGACAGAACCCTGGAGTCTATGGGCTCCCTTGAAAAGTTCTGTTCCCTCTGCAGGTTGAAGGGAGCGCATGTCAGGCCTCACGGCCCCAGCTTTCCTGCCAAGTGTGCTATTGGGGGAGACCCTCCTCGCCTCTGCGTCAGCCCTGCTTCATCCAGGCCATGGGACAGGACCCTGGCATCTCCTGCCTCCTGACCCAGAAGACAGGGTGGGATCTGGAAGGCAAGCAACCCCAAAGACCAGCCACCAACATCATGTTATAGTGGTCTCTTCCTCCACATCCACTTGGAGCTACTGAAGGTGGAATTTGCTTCCTAACTTGGGCACCACTGGATGTTTTGGGGAAAAACCTCCTCCTGCATCTCTCTGAGGTTTCTGCTTTGTGTTTCAAACCTTAGTAATGGAAAGAATGGAGTGGTGGGGCATCAGGCCATAATCTTCAATGCCAGAGAAATCACGGAACAAAAACGGTGGGTGGCTGTGACCTCCATGGCCGTCCACAGGAACTTAGAGTCTTCGAGGAAGTTACATGTCACTTACATGAAACCACAAGGAATTTGCTATTGAAAGTTGCCACATGGACCTAATATATCTATTATTAGGCAGATTTTCTTTGTAGTTTATAAGTCATTACCTAAAACCTTTGAGGGTATGCAAAATGAAGTGCAATATCTATGAGTTACGCTTTTTTCTTTTTACTTATTTTTCTTCACATTATTCTTAAATACTCTTAAAGAATAAAGTTCATGCTAATCATAATAAAGATGGGATCATGCAAGAACCTACAGTAGACGCTAAGGCTGGAGCTCCTGTTGACCAGGAGCAAGGCATCATGTGTACACCAACAAACAAGATACTGAAGTTTCACTGGAAAAAAACAAAGGACACAGAATAACCAACACAATACTGAAGAGAAAGAAAACAAGAAAGCCAGAGAACAGAGATTGCCTGACTTTCAAGATAAAGTTCCCATACACTAGACTATGCAGCATCGGCAAAGTGTAACAAAATAGAACAGTAGAATAAAGTAGAGAGCCCAGAAAGGGCTGTGCAGAGCAGTTAAGTGTTTGTTGACAAACAGCAAAGGAAGGGGCAAACTTTTCAATCAGGGAGCTATAAATCTAGTATGTGCACAAGACAATGAATCTAGGGGTGCAGGAGATTCGAATTGGGTCACAGAGCCCAGAGTAAACCTGTTCCCAGCGGCATCAAGCTGGGCACCAGGCGCTCAGCACACGGGTGCTGGACGGACCCTCCTCCAAAGCACAAAGCTCACCAGCTCATAGCAGGTGACTCATGTGGGTACAGTATCAATTTATTTATCTACAGTGAGGAACAATTACTAAATTGAGTGAAATAATGATTCATACAGTAAACATCAGACACAGTCTCTCTGTGTGTAGTTCAGTGTAAAAAATCAATTTGAATTAACAAAAAAAAAGAAAGGGAGAGGAGGAAGGGAAGTGGAGGACAGGGGCCCTCAAGACCAGGGGATGCATGTTCCCATGCCTTCTGGCCTCTGTGCTAAAGCTAAGAGCCACCCTAGAGCAGCTGTGGATGGGGCAAGAGCTTTTCTCAGTTGGGGTTTTCCTACCATGAGGTCTGCAGAGCCTGAAGGTCACAGAGACCAGGAATGTAGCAAGAAATTCATCTCTGGATGTGTGCCCTCGTCAGTGTGTCTGTCTGGAGACGGCATCTGTCGTGCCTCCACCTGTCTTGGCTTGATCCTCAAACTTGGACACAAACAACCAGATCCCATACTCGCTGTCCCATTCCATAATGGTAACCCATGGGAATTGTGCACAGTCAAGCATAGAGAACGGAGGAAGAGGCCACAAGTCATTTCGGGAACCTCACCAGCCTGTAAGAAAGAAATCCTGAGTCACTCGCACAGTGCTTCAGCCACAGAACGCGGTTGGTCCCTGGCTAAGAGCCATCAGCTCAGAGGACAACACTCCCCAGCATACGTGCAAGTAGCTCTCGGTTCTTCTGTTCTTCCTTTTTTTTAAAACTGGGATTGAACTCAGGATCTTGTGCTTGTGAGGCAAACACGTATGCTGCTGAGCCATCTCCCTAGTTCTCTTACTTCTAATTCTTGGAAAAAGAAAAACAAGAAAGTTTTGGAGGTGATTGTTCTGATGTTGAAATCAAATTACTTTCAGGAATTAAGTTACAGATCTTTACAAATCTGAGATGTTTCATGAAAATTGTAGTGTTTTAATCTCTAAAAGAGCTTCAGGCAGCCACTCGTTTCTGAGCCATGCACAGGTGTCATAAGAGAGATTAGCCATTTTGTACACAAAGACATTTCAGCTACTAAATGTGATGTGTCCAGCTGACAGGGTAAGAGCCCCAGCATACTAGTAAAGCATGGTGTGGGGATGTCTGAGTGTGATTGACGTGTAGGACAGCAAACTGGGAGAAGAAGGCCCACCCCGGATGTGGGAGCCACCAACCAATAGGCTGACAGCCTGGAATAAAAAGGGAAAGAAAGAACAAGTGTTCCCACTAGGAAAGGCTCCAGCCTTAGCCAGGGCCTTTGGGCTGACTCTCCAGGGGGCGTCCAGGCTTTGGCGCTGCAGCCCTGATTCCTCTTATTCCCCAGCTTTCAGCTGCTTAGGCTGGGAAACAACTGAGCAGTTTGGTTCTCTGGCACACAGAGCGCCAGTGAGGCCTCTCTCACCCGAGCCCTGTAACCCTACCTAATAAATCCCCTTGTATAATTACACACATATATGTATATATGCAATGTATATAATATATATATATATATATATATATATATATATATATATATGAACAGTCTAACGACTGTTCATCTAGAGATGTTGCTGATGTACTTGGACACAGCTACAGCTTCCCAGAGTCTCTTTTTCCCTAGCTCAGAGAGCTCAGGGGCTTGGCAAATCTGTCCCTTCAGCTGTGCTGACAGGCGTGGTCTCTGTTGTCTGTCTGTATTTGTCCACTCACCTCTGCTGCACAGCTGAGCATGTGCTAGGCGTAGCTCACCAAGTGTCATAGCAGAGCTCACTCCCGACTGTGCCTTGTGTTTGCTCTTTGAACTCCACCATGACAAAGATACTTGTCGTGCATTTGAATTTGTGTAGTCAGTGACTCACTCTCTGTATCTGAATCAGGCCCGCACCTCCTGCTTCTAAAGCCAGAAGGTCTGGAACAGTCCTCATAATATAATATGCCTAGGGAACTCAGGGCTTCCAGGCTAGCTGTCAAAAGTTGGCCAAGCCCCCTACCAGTTCTGTGCTTCTGTGTGACACACACTTGCACACTTAGATACTTGGGGCGACATGCTGTCCGGCCTCGTGGCCTCTGTGGTCAGGAGCAGGGACGGCTCCGCTGCAGTGTGCAGCAGGTGCCAGCTGGGCGGGGCCTACTCTGAAGGTGCCAAGGGGGAAGGACCTTCTCGGGCTGGCGTGGCACGGGAGGAGTCAGCGCCTGGCGCTGCCTACACTGCAGCCCTTTCCTGCCAGCTCCTTGGCTATCCTGGCTGCCTGTCTCTGGCCACATCACCTCCTCACGGCCAGCAAGGAAGGGTCTAAGCAGAGTAAAACCCTTGGCAAGACCAGTGACAATCTGTCACCCAGGGAACAATCCCTTGTAACTTGGACCCTTAGGTGACATCCCGTCATTTTAACTATATTCTACTGCATGCAAGTAAGTCCCTCAGGCCAGCCCATATGCAAGAGGAGGGGATCGAGGGTGTGACTGTGAACATCTGGAGTCTTCTCGGGCCGCTTGAAGTCTGCCAACCACAGCCTCCAAAGCGATATCTCTCTGCAGTCTCCACAAAGAACTTGCAAGGTTCCAAATTCCAACACTAGTCAATGGATTGGGATGGTTCTTTCCAGGGTCAAGATGCCAAAACAGCCAGGAGGCTTGGGGCAGCCACAGAACCAAATGCCCGATGCCACGGCCCTCATCCAGCACTGCACCCTCCAAGGGCCCGTGCTCCCTGCCCCTGAGCACCTGAAGAGGTGGCGTGGGGCCATCTCAGGCAGCACAGAGGCACACACAGTGGGTCACGTTGGGCTCCAAGCGTCACACTGCCCAGGGCAAGTTGCTGGTTGAGTGGGGCTGCAGCCAGAGACTCCTCCCCACTCACCTTCTTTCTTCCTGCCCCACTGCTTCGTAGTCAGATCAGAGTGGCCTCACACCCTCGGTCTGACCCTTGGTTCTGCCCTGTGTCTCCCATGAGCATTTTCCCCAGAGTCCTTTGCACATTAATCCCACCCTGCATTTGCCTCTTGGAAGACCTGAACAAATAGGACTCTGGGCAAGCTGGAAAGATCAGTGCTCATATTTGGGGGCCAGAACACTTGGGGCTCAATGTGGTCTTACCAGGGAATGATTCTGAGGAAGAGGGATTGTTCCTCCTGCCTGGTCCAGAAGATTCCTCGAGATTTGTGCATGTCTCCAGGGACTCACGGGCAGCACTGGGCAGAACAGTGGCCTCAGCCTTCCTGTGTCTCTGCTGATGTCCAGGTTTCTGTGACAAATAGTTCCTGGCTTTTCTCTTTGTTGGCCACAGCAAGTGGGCTTCAGGGACACTGAAGGATTACAGACAAAGCTTCCTTCTAAGGAGTGATCTGAACATTCTCTGGATGGCTCCATTGGGAAGGTCAAGCCCTTGGCCATAGTGCTGCAATGCAAAAAGCATCACTTTGGATGTCTCCAAGCCCCTAGCTTTCTCAGTCTCTTTGGACAGTGTAGAGCAGCTTGCCTTGCTCCACAGTGATGGGATGTCTTCTCCTTAGGTGCAGTTGCCGCTGGCCAGGTTCACTAACTGGGTTCCTGCCTGCCCTGAGGAGGACTCTGGCTAGTGTCGAAGCCACATCCCTGCTTCCTTGATGGCAGTGCAGGACTCTAACGCTGATCTCAGAATGGCCCACATCCTGTATCCCGTGTCCTGCGTCCCAGTTCTATGTCTCACATCCCACATGCCACATCCCACATCCCACGTCCGGTGTCCCATGTCCCATGTACTACATCCCATTTAGGTTTGCTCCCTACAGCTGACGTTATCTGTACCCCACTTATACCAGCTGGATAAGCTGGCTGCAGGGGCATCCTCTGGCCTTGAGCTGATGGGTCCCAGGCTGGGCCATAAGCTCATTCTCTCATGCAGCCCACACTGAGTCAGAGGACATGCTAACAGGTGGGACTCAGGATTTCCATGCCACCCGCCTCCAGGGGCTGGAGCAGCGGTACTGGAACCACAGATCCCAGCCTCAAATGCCCTCTTTCAGCTCTCACCAAAGCCAGGGCTTTGGGACCAGGGATCTATGATGCCTGACATGGACCCTTCATAAATTCACTATTAAGAGTAATTTTCCAGCCTATCCCAGAAAGGAAATTCATAAAAATTTATACTGTAGTCTATGTATTATAAAAAATTGGAGAAATAAATTATATTCATTCAGTACAAAACAAAAGGGGAAGCAAACATTATTCTAAGAATTCCAAACGAGTTGGCTGAAGGATCTATCAGCTCTACTCTTCTGGTTTTACTTACAGGGAATAGAAGTGACCTCATACTAGGCCTGCGGTGCCAGCCCTGCCCCTGGGACTCACTGAGATGGCGGCTGAGACTGGGGGTGGTGGCGCACCCCTGCAATCCCAGCACTGGCGAGGCTGAAAACAGGAGAATCACTACAAGTCTAATCTACGAGTGAGACCCTGAAGATTCTGTCCTAAATTTTAAAAAAGTGACCTCACAAAGCCCAAGCAAGTCATTCTGAATAAATTTGTGCACCAATTCGACAAATATTTATTGGCATCTATTATTTATGAGGCTCTGTCCGAGGTGTTGGGAATATGGGGGTAGAAAGAGAAAATAAAGATAAACCAAAGAAATATTCCCCATCCCAGAGTCGCAGGACCAGAAAGTGGCGGGGACTAAGCGCTTGTCGGGCTCGGCTGGGGGTGGAGCTCGTATGGGTGGCACAGTATGGCAACAGGCACTGATTCGGGAAGGCCTGGTGTGCAGAGAGCTACACAGGAAGTTGAGGTTAACCAGGGGAGGAAGGCAGAAGTCAGCCTAGGAGCGGCTCGCCCTCGTTGGGCTTGGATTCCATGCCGCGCTGACTCATGACCCGGCTGACGTCTCCAGTGGTGCAGACCCGGTGCCCGGGCAGGCCCTTGTATGGGCGCAGACCCATCCCTCTAGTCTAGTGACAGAAAATGTTTTAGAAATCCTAACAGCGACTCCAAACCCACTTCTTTAATGCCAAATGCCAATGCTACAATGACACCCGAACACTGAGGTTGGTGATGCGCTCCCTGCCATTGTCCTGGGCGAGTTTCCTCGCTTGCCCAGCCTGTGGGCAGAACACAAGCCCATGCACTGCAAGAGTGGAGCACCTGTCCCCTGGAGTGCCTCCAGCGGGTCCCTTAGCCACCCAAGGCCTCTCTCAGCCCTTGCGCATAACCTCCTATGTCTCCACATCAAGGTTTCCAATCTCGCTCAAGCTGCCATTTTTTCTGACCTGGTCTTATGTGATTAGCTTAGCCAACCTGGATAATCTGGGATAATCTGCCCATTGCGAAGCCCTTATCTTAATCAGATCAGCAAAGTCCTTCTTATCATGTCAGGTCTCCCAGGGGAACAGAGCGCAGACACCAGAGTCACTGTTCTCCCTCCCACCAGGAACATCCAGGTCCTTTTCGAGCTGCGCTCCAGCAGGTCACTGCCAGTTGAGCGCTGCTGGCGCTAGAAAGGAACACGCTGGGAATGTGGGCGTGCTCCCTGACCGGCCCCTGCCCACAGAGCGAGTTTCTGTCACTCGGTTCTTCGGTTCTTTGCGGAGTAAATTCTAAGAGGATTGACCTGCTAGGGAGAGGAGCTCCATCTGACCCTCCCTGATTGCTGACACCCAGCTGTGAGCTTCTGGTTCCCGTCGTGCCTGCTGCAGCTACTGAGCTCGGCTGACACCGCTTGACTTCCAGCCACCCTGGGACTCAGACCAAAGCTACCTGCCATCAGAACAGCCCTCTCACTTTGAAAAATAATAAGCAAAAGCAATTATAAACAAGACAGCTGCTTGAGCCACGGTGGTTTTGAGGGGTTTTTTTTTTGCACCTGCTGACTTATTTTGCCTACTGACCACCTATTAAGAGGCTTAGAAAATGAAGAGTGCTGGTCCCTAATGGACTCGCTGTACTGGAGACGGATGGCTTCAGGGGAAGAGTGAATGTCATCTCTGTGGGCTTTGCGCAGGCAAGGGTGGAACTGAGAAGCCAGCTGACGCAGCCTGCCAGCACCCCTCCTGCTCGGAGCCCTGGGGTGTGGAACACATTTTACTTTTGGCACTGAACCCAGCTTCCACACGAGCCGTCTCCCTCCCTCTCTTCTCTGCCAGCGTTGGACCTCCCCGCGTGCTCCGACATCATTTGCGGCAGAGCTCCAGGGCTCCCTTGGCAGGCTCGCTTCTGGCCATAGTTCATCTGGACGGAGTCGTACGTCTTGGGCTGCTTTGTCAGTGAATGAAGTAAACCCCGTGTGCGGGTCGGAGGGATGCAGAGGCTCCTGCAGCAGCGGTGGCAGCCCAGGAGACCGGCTCCGCAGGCCACGCGGGGCACTTTTCCTTGTTTCTCCGGACACGACCCTGCCTTTCTGACGGTGGTGCGCGGCACTTGCTCGCGCCTAGGAGCCTTAGGTTGGCCCGCAGCTCCCTGCTGTGCCGCATCCCATCGGGTCACCAGCCTCGGCCGGCTCTGCCGCTCGCGGCTGGGCCTCTCTCGTCACCACGGCGTCCTCAACCTCGGCTGCTCACCCTCCACGTGGGGCCCAGCATCTGCTTCCAAGGACCCAGCAGCACAGTGGTCCCAGGGGTGTCTGAGATGCAGCTCTGAGGGGAGTTTGGGGGAAGGGAGTGGCTCAGGGCCTAGAGGCCTCAGGGTTCCGCCCTTAGCAAATGTAGCAAAACGCTCTGTAAAGATATTTTCTAAAAGCCAAAATAGCTGGTGCTGAAATTCATTTGGAGAATTAACCATATAGGAAACAGAAGAAAGATTTTTAAAATGAGGATGGGGTCTGACTTTTCCAGGTACACAAACCCTTCAGAAGGCTCTGGAAGGGACTGTGCAGCACTGGGTGACAGTGACAGCCAGATGGCCAGAGGTGGGACAGAGTGAAAGGCCAGTGAAGACCAAGGTAGGATCTTGAATCTCCAGGCCAAAGACACACTTTCTAATAAATGGAGCTAGGATAACGAGGGGATCATTTGGAAAGAGCAGAGCGAGTTACACGCCTTGTAAACTCCAGATGCGTCCAGGACCTAAAGGTGGGACGGGAGCCCAGCGTGTAACACAACTGGGAGCCCCTGACCACGCCCATGGGGGGAGGAGCTTCCCTGCTCCACCACAAACTGCAAACACGATAAAGACAGTGATATGTGACTCAGAAAACATAAAAAGTCTTTTGCACAGCAAAAATCATCATAAATAATCAAAGATAAATAATAGAAAGGAAATAGTTGTTTTGCAAATGGAAGGGGAACCAGAGCTGGGGATGGGGTGAACTGACAAAAAGGAATGAGGACATGTGGCACCTGAGGACCGAGCTAGGATGCGTGGGACCCGTGAGCTGAGCTAGGATATGTGGGACCCATGGACTGAGTGAGGATGCGTGGGACCCATGGACTGAGCTAGGATGCGTAGGACCCGTGGACTGAGTGAGGATGCATGGGACCCGTGAGCTGAGCTAGGATGCGTGGGACCCGTGGACTGAGTGAGGATGCGTGGGACCCGTGGACTGAGCCCATGATGGGCAGCATGCCTGAGCACTGTGGTGGGGACCAGTGAAGCTCACAATATAGAAAGTAAAAATATCAATAAAATAAAGCCAAAAGGTGGCCAGCAACTGGGAAAATACTTACACTCATGGGATGGAGGGACAATGAGTAATATCATTAATAAAAATAATACTTTAAAATGGGGAGGAAAATGATCAAAAATCATTTGGGAAATTATACATATATGAAGGACAATGAGTAAGGGGGAATTATTTTCTCAATTGGAGGAAACATTTATACATACATGAAGGACCATGGGTACTATCAATAATGGAAATAAAAATGAGAGGAAAATGATTAGAAATTTGACAAGAATGAGCAAAAGACACGAGCAGCTTACAGAATGTAATTGAAATGGCCACAAAGATGAGACTACTTTAGCTCTTCTGATAAAGTAACTGCAAGCTGTGCGGCCCTAAGCATACCCGTCATGCATTCATATGTTCAGTGTGTGTCCTTTTATGTCAGTTACTCTTCCATAAAGTTATGCAAGAAAGCAAAATTACCCCAAAGTTTTAAATTCTTTAACCAGGGAGGGAGATACATTGTCTTTTGGCCCTGGAAACACAACACAAAACCACTCTTAGTTAACTCAAAATTTACCCTAAAATGTTGAAACATAAGAGATAAGAGAAAGAAAAAGCGCGGTCTCGCATGGCAGTTGTCATGATGTCCCCTGCCCGTTGTCCCTCTGTTGGTCTGTGGGTTCAGTGTGAAAACAAGCAAAATAAAACAATTTAAATATAAGTAATATTATTTGATCTTGGCCCTGGGCCTCAAGGGACAATTTTTCTGGTAAGTCTTCCATAGTTTTTCTGGTAAAACAATAATGCTCACACTATGGAGGTGAAGGGGAAAATGGGGAGACAGGTAAGTAACCAGAGGCCTGGTGGTGGGGCCCTACGGCCCTGGGTGTGGCTGGGTGAATATCTAGGGGTGCACTGTTTGATGAGGGAGGAGGAATGCTGACTGCTCTCTGTAAGGTTGTAATTAAGCATCCCAAAGCTTGTAAAAGGGGAACACAAAGAGGAGGAGACAACACTAACCCTAAAGAGTCTAACGGCCACCTGCCAAACCTGTCCACTCCAGCCTGCAAGCTTCTGCTCTGAGGAATGAAAGAGCTAAATAAATAGAAATATACATTTCAAATAAACAATCTGTTCTTCAAAAATCAGGTGGACAAAAACTCTGAGCTATGAAAGCATATTCTATTGTCAAAACCACGAGGAAATGCGTCTTTCTTACGGTGCTAACAGGTCTTCAACCCGCGCGGTGTTCACAGAGGGGAACTGAGCACTGTGGAGACAACGTCCCACCAAGCTCTGTCAGGCTGACCTGTCCCTGGGTCAGTCTGAGGTCAAGGTCACCCACCCCGGCTTATGGGAGGAACAAACCTAAGGATGGATGCCCACACTCAGCACTGTGGGTAGCCAGCGGCGCGCAGACACCCGTGGAGGGGTGCGGCTGGACAAAGGAGCTGCATCAGGCACACGCTGAGAGCCTGAGGCTGGCAGGCCCCAAGTTCAAGGCCAGCTGGGGCCACTTGATGATTCGACAGCGCCCTATCTCAAAAACATAAAAAAGGAGTGAGGTGACACGGGAATGCAGAGAAATGGAAGGGAAGAAGGGGATTAAGAAGGGTGACACAGGACGTGGGTGGGCGCTGCTTTCACACAGTGAGAGCACTCACTTCACATTGCAAACATACACTGATGGTAAAAACGTGTTTTTAAGCTGTGGCTCAGTGGAGGGCTGTAAGTACTGGAAGAAAATAAATAACACAGACCTCCATAAAATGTAAGGAGGGATTTCCAAAAAGCATTATCAAGGTTTTTTTTTCTTTTTTTAAAGAAAGTTATAAAGAGGACACATTGGGGGTGGAGGGGAGCAGAATCAGAAGATACTCACGTCTGTGCATCAGTGGAGAAAGAAACCCGGAGGGGTGAATTAGAGGCCACTGGCGATGGCGGCCTCCGACGCACAGGAGGACAGGAGGGGAGGGGCGACACCCTCCCGAGCCGCCTTGCTCAGCTTTGGGAGCCGTACGAGTGCTTCCTATACTTCCAACCACCAAGAGGAGAAAAACAAAAGTAACAGTGAAGCACAAACAGAAACCAGCCAGCCTAACTCTTCTGTCATTTCAAAGGAGAAACAGCCACCCGAAGAAGGAGGAGGAAGAGCAAGCCAGCTAGCCTAAGCCCTGCGAAGCATCTCCGCTGCTTGCTCGTCCCAGGCTAGAGTCAGAAAGTGAACAAACACTGGAGTCACAGAGAAAGTTCCCTCTCCTCACTGCTGTGGGCAAGCCCTGGCGAAACTCCTCTGCTTTCCAGCCAGGAAGAAATACAAAAACACGGGAGCCCAGCGACAGAGAAAGGAGGAGCAAGCCCTGATGTGACGTACCGGCCATCTCAAGGAAATACAGGTTTCCGTTGTTTATGGTTTTCTAACACCGGAGCTTGCACCCGAGGCCTTCGCATCAAGCTACACCCCTGCCCTTTGTTGACTCATTTCATATTTTTAGTTTGAAAAGAATCTTACTAAGTTGCTGACTGGCCCAGGCCAAGCTCCAATTTTGATTCTCCTGCCTCGGACTCCCAGGGGACCACAGTGATGCTTTAAGGTGGATGGAAAGATGGAGAGCAGAGGGCCGGCGAGGTGGCTCTGGGCACTAAGCGCCTGCTCAGGCATGCTGGCCCCACCCCCAGGCGTGTTGAGCTGGCTACAGAGTCTGGGCGTGGAGGTGCACGCCTGTAATCCCAGCACTGGAGAGGCTGAAAGCAGGAGGATCACTACAAGTGAGACCCTGTACCAAACACATTGAAAAAGGAAAGTGAGTAGGGATGGGGGATAGATTATAGGCATAGAGACAGGTGATGAACTGATAGATAGGTGGGACAGAGATGATAGACAGACAGGGGCATAGACAGTAACTGATAAAAATTAATCTTTTGTCCTGTCTGCCCAGCAGGGCTGGAAATAAAGGTACCAAGTGGCAGAGAAGAAACCTAGCCTCCAAGATCTTGATTTCCAAGCGTCATTCCTCACTAAAAGCACCAGGGCTGCTTAGAGGAATGACGGATTTCAGATCCGCAGATGGAGAACAACGGGGTAAACCTGGAACATCGCACCTGAGTACAAAGAACAACAGGACAGGCCATCTCGGATGGCCTCCCCCAGCCCAGCTCAGGGCGTCTTGAGCATCCAAGCAAGAAGTGATAAACACTGCCAGAAACAAGGGAGGGCATGAGGGTGGCCAGCACAGCAGCTGGCAGAAGCCTTCCCCACGAAGACCTTGGGGTAGAGTAGCCCTAACAGCGCCCTAGGCCCCCTTCTCCCAACAGCCCGATATGGTCCAGTCCAGGGGACGAGATGCCCAGGGGACTCTGGGGCTGTGGGCGTCTGCAGGCCAGTGGAATTATCTGTCCACTCCAAGGACATCCAAGGTCAACCTGACACAGGAAAACTGCTCTCCTGCAAGCCACTGTGTCACGGTGCCAAGAAGCCCCAGGCCCTTTCTTCCCTGGAAACTGTCCCAGGAATTCACAGGCCCCAGCAGCCGTGGCTCAGCAGCAGCCCGCCGCTCGAATTCTCAAGTCACGCCCCGTGTCCTGCCGGCACGTGGTCTCCTGCGATGTGTGGTGTTTTCAGCGCACTGCCTATTTCTCGGCACTGTTCCACTGCAGCCACTGTGGGTGTGCACTGCACGGGCAGCCTGCCCATCTCCAGCAGCCTGCGTGTCACCCCAAGGAGAGCGATGGCGTCCCCCCAGCCCCAGCTAAATCACTTTAATCACACAGCACGCGTGCAGCCCCGCTGCCAAGCCCCGCTCAGGCTTCGTGGTGCCTGAAGTCAGCCTAGTGGGGGATTCAATTAATGACCCATCCTGGCAGAACAATTTCCTCTGTAGTCACAACCGGGAAAACAGATTTGCCGCAGAGAGAAATGGAAATGGGAGGCTCCCACCCCCACCTTTGTGCCGCACAGCCGGTACTGCGGGTCGCACCAGGAAAGACGGAGGTCTTGCTTTGGTTTATTTATCAAATCAAAATTTCCATTTTCTTGTCTATTTGTGGCTTACCTTCTGGTTAGAGAAGAGGCCACGACACTCGAAGTTCGTGTTTCGTTTTTTGGAACATCTCTGTGTCTCCTGAAATGGTCTTGTCTATTGGGGAAGAAAGCCGTCTGCTGTGCTTGTGCGCGGCGCGTGCGGCCCTCCCAGGCAGTGGGGAGAGGCGCGGCCCCAGCTCAGCGCCGCTGTTTAACTTAATGGAGGCGCGGGCTGGAGGCGGTAGCCCAACAGGTGCTCTTTCATTGCCGTCTAAAGTCACCTCTCGCGGTGTTTCTTTGACCCTCCAGCTTCATATGCTTTGTTTTTTCTTTTCAGGAGAAAGAAAAATGCTTGTCTCCCTCTTCTTAATTTAAAAAAAAAGATGAAGTATCATTTTTCACTGTAGAAATTGATTGGTAAGAGCCCCAAAGTCTGGGAAACAAAAACAAAAACTAGACAAGTGGGACTATGTCACCCTAAGCCGCTTCTGCACAGCCGAGAAAACAACCAAGGGAAGGGGCAGCCTGTGGAACCCTCGGAAGGGCAGCCCTGCTTCTCCTTCCGAGATGAATACGTACCGGTTTCTTGGAAGAGTTGCATAACCACATGGGGGAAACAAAAAAAAAAACCAGAAAACAGTGCCCACAGCCGCAGTGTCACAAAACACATGTTTGGTGTTTGTTTAAATTGTTGTCCCTGTCTATTGTTTGTCTTTTGGGTTTTGTACATTGTTATATTCATAATTTTCCATTTACTCTTATGCAGATATCACATATAAACTAAAGAAAGTTTCTCTTCCTCCATAGCAGTCAGTCTTCATTCCTTACCACCTTCTTCTGTGTGGCATGTTTTTGGATTCTTTGGTCCCTTGGAAGTCACTTTTGTGGTGGGTAAGTTCCCGCCGCCCACCCAGAGACACCAAAGCCGTGTTAGCTTTCTGCACCTAAGACAAATATCCGAGATTAGCGGAGCGGTTCTCACGCGCTCGTGGGTCCAGAGCTTTAAGTCCGCCGTCACCTAGCCTCGTCACCTTGGGCCTGTGGTAGGGCAGAGCATCATGGCCGGGGTGTACAGCAGAGCAGAGCTGCTCGCCTAGTGGCAGCCGCAGCGCAGACAGGAGGGGAGGAGGAGCCAGGTCCATTATTCCATTGGAGGCCGCAGCCGCCCTTCTGTCGCTAGGCCCTGCCTCTTAAAGGCTCCTCTACTTATCGCAGGCTGGTGATCAAGCCTTTTTCACACGGTCTTTGGAAGGCATTCCGGATCCCAACCGCATCAAGCTCCCTTCTGTCACCTGTGTTCACGCTGCCCCTCCGGCCTCCTGGGCAGCGGCAGCCCCACCTGCCCCCGTGAGCTCAGGTCAAATGCTGCTGCGATGTGCTCTTCCTGCTTGCTGATCCCGGTGGCACAAGGAGGCCAAAGCACCCAAGCAGTAAGCATCGCATGTCATCCAACAAGACTCTGGCTGTGTCCCCAGGCAAGATCTGACCTTTCTAGGGACAAGAACATGTACTCGCCAGAGCAATAGCATGGAAATCACCAAGTGAGGCAATGGGAATTAGGATTAGAGAGACCACTTCTGTGTTCTCCCGGGTCCCATGACTGTCACTTTTCCCTAAAGAGGGAAACCCTTCCCTACCCTCTGTGAAGATAGCACTATTGGATGTCGATTGCATCGAAAGACCCTGCACTCACGGGCACACCCCACTTCTCCTTCAAGGGTCCCGGGCAGATGCTAAGTCATGCAGGACTCCACTCCTGCAGGCAGGAGCACCTAGAGAACGGAAGTGGGAGAGGCTTTGGAGACACGAATGGCAAAGCCACACCTGCAGTGGACGTCCATGCCTATGTGGTCCTTCCAGGAGGGCAAGGAGCCCATGGCGAAGTCACTACTGGTGGCAGCTGGTCCTTTTCAGGGTAGGGTCAGGCGGAGGGGCCAGCAATGGTCTCCATAGTAGGTGGGGTCTGTGCTGTTGCTCATGCGTGCCAGCCTCTCCTTGGCCACATGACTGTCATCCACTTGCCCACTGTACCAGTTCTGGGTGGCTATTGGCTGTCCCCCAGGCAAACTTTTCTACCAACCTGCCTGTCTCTTTCTCCTTCAGCTGGCTCTATCACAGCCACAGCAGAAATGCTGATGTGCTCTGTAGGTGGCACAGAGGTCCAGGTTTCCTGCCGACAGCTGTCTCGGGCAGTCACCCTCCCCAGCTCAGTCCTGGGTGTGTCATTTCCATCTTGCACTAGGTGCTGCTGGGCTTTCCAACTCTATGACTCCTCGGGTCCACCAAAGCACAGCCTGTAATCAGGAGCTCTAAATGGATGGTGGCTCCAGAGGTGGCCAACCTGTCCTGGTGTTTTCAGGAGCTTTTCAGCTTTATCCCTGGACACCTTGGGATCCCGCTTCCCGTGAAAACTGGGCAGTGACCCCTCGTGGGTATTTCATGATCAAGACCCCCACCATGAGGGTTTACTGTGCCTCAGAGCTATTTCACAGGCATACGGTCCTCTACTGAAGGTAGCCTGACCTTGCTACCAAATTCCAAGGGCTTCTCCTGGGAGTCTCCCGCAAGAGCTTGCCACTTGGGTCACAAGAGCAACGCGCCTGCTCTACCACTGGAATCTCCTGCACACGGTGTCCGCAAGGCCTTTGCCCAGGCAGCACGTGTCCTCGTACCTACCTAAGATCCCTTCATTGCTGTGACTACCCTCAAAGCTGGCAGCCTTCTGTGTCACCCCGCACAGAGCAGAGACCATACTTGTAGGTGAGGAGTGCTTTGCTGCCAGAGTTGGAAAGGGCTTGCCAGGCATACGCTTTTTTATTTTGGAAAAAGATGCGGAATGTAGCAATGTGTCTTGCACTTTGGGGGAAATTCCCAAGGTGCTGCTAGCTACCAGCCCCTCGAAAGCTGTCCTGAAATGGCAGGTTCTTGAATCTTCTAGCGTTTACCTGCCTCCTCTGGAGCAGATGCATCACACCAGATGCTCGTCAGCCACGCTTCGCTTACCCCACGTGACGCCACGTAACAATGTGGCAATCTGCAGGGTGCACAAGTGGTCCGAAGCCTTTTCATCCCATATTGAGAGAGAGGTCAGGAGAGTTAACAAAGCTTCTCAGCAAAATTGTATATTATTGACCATTACAGATGGAGAGTCATAGTCTGTGAACCTCTTTCTGGTTGAGATGGGAGGGAAAAAACCATGCCCAGACTGGTGGCTGTACACATGCACCGTGTATTTTCTGACGCTGACAACGATACCACGCCACGTGCAGCCACTGCAGTGATGCTGCTGCCATGCGGCTGGCACTGCAGAGGTCTAGCGCTGCTCTCCTGGGCCATCTGGTCTCTGCTGGAGCCGGTCTAGCAAGTTACATGATGCATGACTGCCGCCACCATCAGACCTTTGATGAAGGCACTAATACCCTTAGTTCTCCCATCCGATGCAGTGTTATTTTTCATCTCATTATTTCTATTATTTATTATTTGTAATTATTTTTAGTGATGGCCATCGCTCTGTAGATGAAGGAACCCGCACAGCTCTTCCAAGGACAGAAGAGATCAGTCGCAAGGGTAAAACGAGGAACCGAGGAGATGGCCCCCGTCGGATTCACAGGGCTCCCTGACATGCCATCAGACTTGGCCAGGATTTCATTCATTTCTTTTTCTACTCTAACAAGGACGCTGATATTTTGGGTCTCTGGGTACCAAGGTCAATGCAGGCTCTTTTGCTAGCAGCATTCAAATATTCTGGGCATGTCCTTTCTGTAGTCTGTGAAAATCACATCAGTGGCTACGTGTCTCTCTGGGGAGAGACTAGAAGGTGTTACAGCACAGTGACGGCACTGAAGGTCCCGTGTCTGGGCCACCGGCACCCTCTTCAAGCAGCTAACAGAGCCAGGTTTCAAGATGGAAACGTGGCAGGAGTTTGAGCATATAAAGCATGTTAAGGAGATAAGAGAGAAGTCAGGCTCAAGTTTGCTGGCCAGCGACACAGCAGTAAAAAAATCGCTTCCTCCTCGCAGAGTTCTTCCCCAGTCGCATCCTGCTTCACCTTGCAGGCAGGCTGCGGTGAAGGGCCATCGCACTCAGGCAGCAAGACGGATGAGCACAGGGCACTGACGAGGAGTCATCTGCTATGACAAGAGGAGAGGCAAAGAGCAGGGACCCTGATGGGGTGTAGACGCGGGCTGGTCTCTGCAGATGCCTCTGCTTGGCTAGACACAGTAGGAGCCACTGAACATAGCCACTCATACCCTAAGTGCCCCGCTTCCTCCCACCCGCCTGGAGGGCCTTGCTGTGGGGCATGGAGCTGCTAATGCCCCTGTGTTCTCATCACCCTCCTTCCCGTCCCCGTGGAAGGGGACATCACTGTCATTATCCTGATTCTATAACCAAGTAAACCAGGGGAGCCAGGCCATGTTAGTCACCCAAGAACATGGTAAATAAGCACCTGGGTTTCTTCTGTGGCCACAGGGACACACTGTGTCATCTTGATTACACGAACAGAAATCAAAAGCTCCGCTTCCTTTTCTATTTTAGGGCCGGGAATCCTAACGCCAAACCTACACCCAGAAGTACTAAGGGATTCATTTTAGATCCTTTTCCTACTGTCAGATATAGTGGCTGATTTAGTTCTAGATATTTTGTTTGGCTTTATGAATTTTAGCCCCTAAGATGCCTTAAAAATCGTGGGAGACAAAGTATAGTTTTTAAGTTTAAAAAATAAACTGTCCTATGGGATAGACTGGAGGATTAATGAGCTAATATTTACACACGACTACGAGACCACTGAGGAGGGGTGTGTTTTAATAAGAAGCTGTTATCATGAGCATTGTATCCTCTTCTGCTCAAGAAGTTAGAGGGCTTTGATTTATTCATGAATTCCCAGGTAAGCAAACAGAGGCTATGCAGCGGTCACCCTTCCTTAAGACAAATTTAGTTTCCTGGGAACCTTCCTTTGGGATCTTGAAAAAGGCACGGAGCAAGCTGGAGCTGGGGCTTCGCCGGCGCTGCGCTCAGCACGAGCGCTCTCCCGCCCTCTCCCTGGCACCTCCGGGCTTCCTTTCACGGATGATCCGCCCAGCCCCTCTACCTCCTCCTCCGCCCTGAGCCCTGAGAGGTCCAGAGATCTCACAGCCCAACCCACCGCCGCTCCACCACGTGTGCTGCTGCGCAGTCGTCTGCTCAGCTGGGCTGTGGTCGCGCTCTGCATGCCCACGCCCCCGAATCTTAGAAAGCTCAACACTGGAAACCCTTTGAGCTGCAGGCAACAGAAAGGCAAAAAGGAGGATATGTGGGAAGAACGTTGGCGCACGCAAGAGCTCGGCAGTAAAAATCCACCCAGACTCCTACACGATGGGGTGGGTGGCAAACACACTCTCGGGATCGCTCTTCCTTCCCTACCTCCCGTCCTGCCCCCTCATTTCCCTGGTCTGCGAGGCCAAAACCAGGACTCACAGTAAAGCTTCCGTCCCTGGGGCAGGCAGAGGCCTCCTTCTGGTGTCAAGTCAGAAAGCCCCGGGGAGGGGCCAGGGAGATGGCTCAGTGGAATAAGCGCTTCCCTTGCAAGCAAGGGCCTGAGTTCAATCCCCGGTTCCACCAAAAAAAAAAAGCCCCCAGAGCTCTGCCACCCACCTGGTGTCAGGTGCCAGCCGTGAGCCGGTAGGGCAGGCGGGGCTATTGGAGCACGGAACAGGACGGAGAACGATGGGCCAACTTCCCAAGCAGGGTGGCCAGGGTGTTGGGGAGGCGGGGAATTCCTGTCTCCTCTTTGGCCCCTGCAGGTCCTGTCTTCAGCAACTCAGAGTTCCTCCTCTTTGCAAATAGCTACATGACTATCTTAAGTTCGTCTTCCCCAAACTTCTTACCCAGAGCGCTTCACAGACTCCGTGATCAGCGCCCAGCGGAAAGCTGGGGTTTAAGTATTTTCTCGAAGCACGCTCTGCGCACCGTGGCCACAAGGAAGCAGCTCCGCCGCCCGATCCCGCTCCACCCCGCCCGCCCCTCACTGCCCTCACCTGGAAGCAAGGAGCTTGGCAAAGGTCATGAACACGGGACTGGAGGAATTCACAAGGTCAAGGCAGGACACAGCTTCAAAGGAGGCCCTCATGAATTCGCACACAGGGAGCGTTCTTGGCAGGAGTCCAGGCCCCCAGCTCCTACTTCGAGGGGTGCAGCCCAGTCCCTCCTGCCAGGCACCATCACCATGCAGTGAGCCCCGGGGTGCGCTCCCCAAAGTACAGGCTCGTCCCCATCACACCGGACTCCCACTCTAAAAATCAAGATGCTTCCAGCTTCAGGCAATTTGCCATTTGTCCCCTTGATTCCTGGAGAAAAAGTTCGCCTTGTATCTCTTCTCCAGTCTTCCTGGACATGACGTTCCTGGGCAGTAGCCCTCAGTCTGGCACCTTTGGTCCCTCAGGGCCTCTGGATGCTGCCCCAGGTACTGCTGGCACTGGGAATAAAAGTCTGCGTGCATCTCTAGATTGTCCATAGCTCCCGCGGGTTCCGAAAGCAAGCCCTACGCTGAGAAAGATTTCCAGGGGTGCTTTCTGGAAAGAGCAGGGGGAAAAGCTGCCTGAACTTTCTTCAGGCCAAGCGCCATCCATCCAAGGAATGTCCTTTATTCCCCAAGCAAGGGCTGGAGGAAGGGGATCCTGAAAATGTAGCGCCCCTAATATGTCCCACCTCAGGGCGGTGAGCGCAGGGACGGAGAACCAGCTGGAGGCGCTCTGCAGCCTCTCCCCGCCTGCACCCATCCTCTGCCACGTTCTCACTTCCCACGGCTCTCACGCGCCTTCTGGGCCACTGATCTGAAGCCAAGACCCCACTTCACACCGCCAGGGCCCCAGGGAACCTGGGCAGTCAGTGCAGTGTGAGATGAAGCTGGAACCCTCCCTGCTGGACCTTACCAGGTCACTTGATGACCACATACAGTGGCCAAAGCCCAGGTCATTCAAGGCCTCAGTGTCCTTAGGCAGTAAGGGTGATGGGGCCTGCTTGCCGGTTTGTGTATTAGATACTCAGCCATTGCTTTGGCCAAAGCTCCAGGAGTCTTCTCCTTCATGCTGGATGCTACCTAGCCTCATCTCTCTGTTAATTCTTTCTAAAAATGCCCCAAGTGCTGGCTCTGTTCTTGCCTTGCGGCAGGTCCTGGCTGTGATGACAGATAGGACAGCCGTCACCATGCTTCAGGTCTAAGGGAGAAAGCCTGCAACGGATACGAATGGTGGGTGCCTAGAGGGGCTGTGGGGGCACCACAGGAGCCTGACATTACCCCGTGACCTGCAGCTGAGAGGCAGCGATGGGGACGCAGAGAAGAAGGTTCCCAGGGAGCAGCCTGGACGCAGTGTGGGAGGCAGGAAGAGATGACAGCTCGGAGACAAGGCACAGGATGACCCAGAGCCAACTGAGTGGAGGTGGCAGGGTGGGGACACCACCAGGGCCACACCAGTGAGAGTGGCAGGAGAAAGAGTGGCACCTGGGGTGGGGCTCAGTTTCCAATTCCTGCTGCCTGCTGGGTGGGCAGGACTCGAAACAGGGCGTGACAGCCAGGAACAGTGACACGTGGAAGCAGTCAGGGACAGCGGGTCTGGGCTTGGGATACTGTGAGAACAAGACTCAGCTTCCCACCCGTTATGCTTTGTGTCTCGTTGTCCCCCCAAAACCTCATGCCATCATGGGGTGGGGACTTCTAGAGTTTGTGATTAACTCATTATCCACTGGGATTATGTGTGATCCAAGGCTGGGATGATGGGTCTTAGTACTGGTGGGATTATGGGTGTGAGTACTTCCCCCAGCCTGGGGCAGAGAGCCTGAATGTAATATAACAGACAGAGACAGATGTTTTTTAGTAGTAGCGATTGCTCTTTGTTGCATTGTTGTTGTTCCTCCGCCATGAGCTGCTGCTCTCTGCCATGTGCCCCTCTGCCTTGGCGACAACCGAGTGTGGACTGAAACCTGCAGTAACTGTGAGCTAAATAAACCTTTCCCCTTCACTTTCAGGTGTTGGGTATTTGTCCCAGCAACGAGAGAAGAGTAGCTAAGACACCACCCTTCCTATCTCCCCCCTAATTCCCATCCCTAGTCCTCTGAAGCCTTTTCTTGGGCCAGGAGTAGTGGCTCGGGGTTAGAGGGTCGACCTAGCATGGGCAGAGCCCGGGGCTCCATCCCCAGTACTGCACAGGGAAGGAAAAGAAAGGAAGGAGGGAAAGAAAGAAGGAAAGGAGATGGCAGAAGGGAGGGAGGAAGAAAGGGAGGGATGGACAGAGAGAGAGGAAAAGCAAAAAAGAAAGAAGGAAGATAGAACCTCTCTCCAACAACCCCTTCTTCCAAAATCCACACTCCTCAGCCTGTTCCAGACATCCCAGAAAGAGGCCACATTCTGGGGAGCGGAAGCAGCTCTACCTCACCATGTTCCATGTACCCCAATCCACTGCTCTCAGCCTCGTCCTGCACACCACTGCGAAGCCATCCCTTAAGGTCCCCCCAGTGGGCAGTCTGCCTTCCCAAGCCCTCAACCTCCATCTCTGTCTTCCTCCATAGCTGTCCATATACATGGATTTGAGGGTGAACTGGACAGCTTGGAAGTGACCTCTGTTGTCTTTAACCTCTGGCAGGTTCATGTGTGAGCAAAGGGTAATAACAAGGCAGAAGGCATACATGAAAGACAGCATTTTCGGTGGAAGTTTTATGCATTTAAAATCAATTTTAAGACAGACCCAGAGATGGCGTGGTGGCTCATGTCTGTGATCCCAGCACTTGGGAGGCTGAAAACAGGAGGATCATTGCAAGGCCGGTCTGTGCAGTGAGACCATATAGACCCTGTACTAAATACAATTATTTTTTTTTTTCAAAAACGACCCACTTAAGTGAGCTCCCCTGAGCTACCTTTATGGAGCATGCCTCATCTGGGGGTCCTTGGAAAGGGCAGTGGAGCCATCATCCCCAGGGAGTAAGAGCTCGCCCTTCCACTGCAGTCTGTGAGCACTGACAAACCACGCCATCGATGGACTGTGGTAGGAACTATCTGTGTCTGAGTGAGCAAATCCATTGACACAAGGGTGGTGCTCTGCTCTGGGATGGGAGGCCGTGGCCCTCCTCCCTCCCAGGCACCAGGGAGCTTCCAGAGAGTTGACGTCCAACATCAGGAGCTGAAGGCCTGTGTGCTCTCTCGGCGGCACGTGAGCTAGAGCTGGAACGAAAAGATCGCTAATTCCTCACTGCTGGATTAGGTCTCGTACAATCAATAAAATATGTGATTTGTGTTTTAAGAGCACATTTCTTTCTCCACATGGAACCCAATAATTGAATTATTTTGATTGAAAAGTAAAAAAAAAGAAAAAGGCTTTACATCTGACATCAAGCTTTCTTCCCTGTAACATTAAAAAAAAAAACCCATAATACTCTAATGGGTACATTAATCACATCAAAAAGATCTACACACAGTCTCAGAACCCAGGGTGCACTGTGCTGGCCCCTGGGACCAGGCATGGTGGCACATGCCTGTAATCCCAGCACTAGGGAGGCTGAGACAGGAGGATCTCTGTGAGTCCAAGCTGTGTAGTGAGGCCCTGTACCAGATAAATAAATACATAAATAAATAAATGTTTTAAAAAAGATCAGCATAAACTACACATGTCAAAAAGATCTACACACAGTCTCAGAACCCAGGGTGCACTGTGCTGGCCCCTGGGACCAGGCATGGTGGCACACGCCTGTAATCCCAGCATTAGGGAGGCTGAGACAGGAGGATCTCTGTGAGTCCAAGCTGTGTAGTGAGGCCCTGTACCAGATAAATAAATACATAAATAAATAAATGTTTTAAAAAAGATCAGCATAAACTACACATGTGGCGGTATCACGCCAAGTCCCACAGTGCTTCAACATAGCTTAATAAAAATAATATTTGTTAAAAAAAACTCTTTAGATTCAAATAGAACCACATGCTCTAATTATAAAATTTTTGTAGAGATTCTCAATAATCTACAAAATTCTTGTAAATGTAGGCATTTTGTTTACAGCCCCTGACCTCGTTTTCCTCCCAGTCTACATTTTCCTGGAGCGTTTGTGCTATGCCAGGTTAGAGCAGTAGTAACTGATATGGACTTGCTCACTTAGCACACAGCTACCCGGGGTTTAGGGCCCCATCCTGTGGGCACAGGGGAACACGCCCTGGCGAGCAGCCACTTCTCCTTATTGCCCCTGACTCTCCTACCAGACGTCCAGCTCTACCCAATGCTCAAAAGTTAATTTGGCTCCTAGGAAAGAAAACAGAAAGCAGCCCGGGCAGTGCGGCTGTGCGGGTGCCACCCTTCGGAGGAGGTCACGCCAGTGACCCAGGGTGCGGTCCAGACAGCCCAGGGCTCCGCCGATGGGCTTCTGCATTCTCGCCTATGGCGGACAGCCAGGAGCGCCGTCTTTCAGTGTCACTGTCCACACTGGCAGGACTGGGGAGCTGACCAGGGTCAGTGAATAGTCAGATCGGGGCTCTTCAGGGTACCGGTTCCCCTGCAGCAAAACTAGCCCAACCCTGCTTCCCGGTCCCAAATGGGACCGCGCCTGCTGTCGAGCACCTGCAGGATGCGCAGGCGGGCACAGAAGCACGGGCTCCTGGAGCGCTGCGGTCTGCAGGCCTGGGGTGAGCTGGAGCCCACACAGGTGGCGCCCAGGAGAGCTGATGTCCGGGAAGGAAGCTGAGCGAGGCCAGAGGCTCTGCCAGAGATGGTTCCTCCACATGGCGCCTCCAACATGAGCCTCTTCTGTCGCCCTTCGCTGAGTAAAGCTGCATAATGGATGACGGGGGCAGATCAAAGGCTGCACCTTAGCTTTCTTTCCTTTTCACTACTGCTTCTCTGAGAGTCCACAGGGCAGCCTCGGAGAAGGCGAAAGTGAGGCAAGTGGCTATCAGGCCGCTCTGCAGTCTATCTCCGGGGGAAGGCGTGTGCTGGTGGTGAATGCTTGAATGACGTCCTCAGTGAGCTGCAGGACAAGATGAAAGCAATGGGCTTAGCTTCCCCAGGACCTTGGCCTGCACCTCTCAGTAAACGCCAGCTCTGTTCCTCACCCCTCTCTTTGCCTGACCCACAGACAAAAAAATGAATTTAACAGAAGAAGCAGAAGACTTGAACAGCAAAACCCAATGCAGACCACTACAAAGCGGCTCTGAGCAGGACTTAAACTAACCATCTAGCTTCCCTGTTTCCTTGTGAGCCTGCCCCAAGCCTAGGCCCCCCGTCTGGATATGGGTGGAGGATTCACAGAAAGGGAGCTCTGTGAGTCACTGGTCCCAGCGGAGGCTTGTAGTGGCCTGTGAACCCTCAAAGGATGACAGCTGAGGAGACGCCTGGCTCCAGCCTCAATTAGCCAAAAGGCTCTAGCTGTGGACAGCTCACTCCTTCAGTGGAGACCGGTCTGGAGATAGCACAGTTCTCCTGCTGTAGCATGCTGTATTTCTTGCAGACTCCCTTGAACAGCCCTGCCCAAATTCCTACCTTTCTTCATTATTTCCTTCCTTTGTCTGATAACTAAAAAATATGAGCCGCTTAGTGAAGTTCTTTCATCCTAGTCCGTCAAGAATCTTGAATTCTGCCAGAGGATGACATCGTACCACTTGACTTTCATTTAAGCCTTTGCTGTGGACTCATTTGAGAAATTTCGGGCCTGATCAGTCCACAGTAACTAAGGGATAATATTAATGCATCAAAACTATGAAATATGATTGTAAGACATCCGTCTTAAATAAGTAGAAAAATATCCTATGTCCACAGGCTCATTGATACATGGCAATAGCAACCCCCAAATCTACAGATTTAATCCAACTCTGACCAAAATCCTAGTTTACTGTTTTTCCAAAATAGAAAAGCTGAAAAATAATTTAACTGCAAATGCAAGGATCAAGGTCAGCCAAGGTAATCTTTAAAATTAGGACCGAGACTAGACATAGTGGTGCGCGCCTCAATCCCAGCACTGGGGAGGCTGAAAACAAGAGGATCACTCCGAGTCTGATCTATGTAGGGAGACCTGTAGACCCTGCTAAATACAAAATGGCATAAAAACAGGACCTAACTTGTACCATCCACACTCTTCCTTCTTAAAATTTGCAAAGGGTTAATACAATAGTGTCTTACAGTATAGGTAGACTTAGAAAATCAATAAAAACAGAATTGAGAATCTGGAAATAAACCTTATATATCTGGCCACGGATTGTCAACAAAAATTCCAAGAATGCTCAATGGGAAACTATCTTTCTGACCAGTGACGCTGAGATAAGTAGACACAGTATCTACCCGCGAAAGCAAGGAAGCTTCACCTCTCCCCTCAGTTTCTGCTGGGGGTCAGTGGCAGCCATGGCCTCATGTGAAAGGGCTAAGATCACAGAGCCCTCAGGGGAGCACATCTCCAGGGTCTTAGTCAAGACGCACCAGCAACAAAAATGAAAAAGATAAATTCGAGTTCATCAGAAAGATAAATTTTTGTGCATCAAAGGACAACAAAAAGACGATTCACAGAGCGAGATAAAATACTGATAAATCAAAGAGAACTCAGAGCCTACAGAGAACTTTTACCACACAACAATTCTTAACTGGGCAAATATATTGTCCGAAGGGACGATTCTCAAAAACAGACTGACAAATATCCAACAGCACAGGCGAACACGTTCAATATTATTACCCATTGTGAAAATTCATGTCTACCATGAGGTTTTGCTGCGTACCCACTAGAGGGCTACAACAAAGGAGCCCCCGACCTGCTAAAGAGTGCGCTTGGACCCCGCTGTAGGTGTGATGAATTGTTACACAGCGGTGCAAGACCAGTAGGACCTGCTGCTTTCTCCCCCCGTGCTGGAGCCTGACTCGAGGGTCCTCACCCTGAGCTCCATCCCCAGGCTTCCCTCTCCTCACTGCCCCAGCTCCTCCGTGGTGGTCAGCTTGTCAAGCGTGTACCATTAATGCCTCTGACAACTGCAGCTCAGCCTCCTCCGTCACTTCATCAGTCCATCTAGTTATGAGGAACACGGGCACCTCATGAACTGCAGCTTCTCCTAAAATTCACATCAGGCACCCCCACAGCAGACAGGACCAAAAGGGTCCCACAAAGGGTTCCTTTGCTTCAGTGGGGGGGAGGCAGCCACTAGGAAGGGTGTCTGACATTTGAAGTGGTGACTCTCAATAATTATTTCTGTTCTTTGAGCTCACATTTTTCTCCTTTTGAAAAATCCAGGAGGCTTGTCTTTGGATGTCTGGCCTCCACATGGTGAAGTTTTGAGAAGCTTTGCAGTCTGGTGGTACAAAATAGGCTAGCAGAGAGGGAGTTGCCAGCTACAAGGAGCCCGTGACTTACCTGGGGTCCCAGGCACTCTCTCCTTTCACTGCTGCTTTCTTTTTGCTGCCGTCACGGTCTTCTGTGGTCCCAAGCATGGGGTCTTTCCGCTCTACAAAGAAGCTCTGCAGTGCTGGTCTGGCACTCTTTGGCTGTGGATAGCTTGTGGATCCACCACAATCGTGACTTCCACAAGCACACGGGGGGGGGGGGGCGGTTGGGGAGAAGCAGTGATGGAAATGGCGATAAAACGGCGGGCAGGCCAGCTGGGGGCTAAAACGAGTATTGGGTTCTGATTACAGCTTGCCACCAATACAGTGCAATTGCCACTTGCTGGTCACTCATAGGGTGCTGATCTGAGTCTGCAAGCAAAGGGCTTATGGCTCTGGGCAGCCAAACCTCCCTGCAGATGTTCATCTGCAGCTGGTCCCAGCACTAGCTTCGTTGCCTCAGCCCCCCAGAGCACCACGCAGCAGAGCTTCACACTGGAGGGCTTGCGCTCTTGGAGATCCAGCCAGCGATCCAGCGCTGTGCTGACCTGACCCGAGGTAGCGCTGTGGGTGGTGCCCTGCAGATGCAGATGAAAATTCAGCTGCTCACCTGATGGCAGTGCAGTTTGTGTTAGTTGATACATTGTGTCAACCTGGTTGAATCAGCTCTGCAGTTCCGGTAGTGGGGGCCTAGTCCTGTGGGTGGGCAGGGCCCAACCTGGGGCCTGCTGGGCCAACACTGGGGTGTGATTGGTTTCACCCTCAGGCCGCGGGCCACCCTAGAGTGACTCAGCACAAAAAGTGTATGTAAAGGAATTGAGGAAAGCTTCCTGTGGCCCTGCCCTGCCCGGCTTCCTTGGAGAAGTCCCAGTCTTAAAGGAGCTGCAGTCCTTGCCATGGAGCTCCGGTCTTGGCAGCTAGAGTAGAAGGAAGAGCGAGGCCTGAAGGGCGCCGCGGCTGCTCCTGCTCCGCTCTTCATTGTTTTCTGCGGCCATGAACTGCTGTCACTTGCCTTGGAGGCTGCGGAGTATGGACTGAAGCCTCCAGCAACGGTGAGCTGAATAAACCTTTCCTTCCTGTATTTTGAGTGTCGGGTGTTTGTCCCAGCAATTAGTAAAAAGTAACTAAGATAACCCTTAAAAAAAGTGCCAAAAATGGACAGGAGAAAGTTCTAAAAGAAAGTATTAAATAGTAGATTATTTGAAAGGGAAGAACAGGAGCTATAAAACCTTTCTAAACACAACACCACAACACCGCAATTAAATAAGCATCGTGACATAATCAAAGCTATTAGCAGAGGCCTCTGTCCCTCAGCCAGGGAAACCATAGACAATGCTCTAGAGAAATCAGAGATTCCAGGGGGGCAAGGGTGAGGGAGGACACTGAGGCAGGACAGGAACCTGATGGGCTGTCTGACCCCTGTCCCTGTCCCTTTCCTCTGCTCTACGGGCAAGTCACACCTGAGAGGACAGGTGTCTAGGAGCCCTAAGCCTTACGAGGGTGGCCTTGTCCTGGGCCAGGCTGAGCCCACCAAACCCCCACCCCTGCCTCCACCTCAGCACAGTCAGCAGATCAGCCCCTGTCCTCTGTCCACGCTGGAGTCCGGGTCTTACCAGCTGTTTGTCACAGCTCAGCAGAGCTCATCCCTGTCAAGCCGACTGGGCGCAGTCCCTCCCTCTTGCTCTCTGCCTTGGCACCCAGACTCCCTGCAGGGCCCAGGACTCCCTTGAGCACAACACTCCTGTGAGGACTGTGCCCAGCCCTGACCCCAGAGACAGCTGGACCACGATTTCCACAGACCATAGTAGACGATAAAAGCCATGATTGATGTGACCCAGAACCCTGAGCAGATAGAAGCCGGCTCGTTTCTGTGGGGCAGGACAGGACAGTGCCAGCATGTGGGCCCCTGGTGCACCATCACAGGAACAGTCGCGGCGGGAGAGCCCGCACTGTCCAAGACTGGGGACGATGCCGTGGTCACTTGTCTCCTCCGCACCCACGTCAGGGCCCAAGCAGCACTGTGTTCACTGTGCCTGCCCTGCACCCTCCCACCGCCCAAGATGCCCGCCCTCCTCTCCTTCCCGTTTGCATCATCTCCATAGGAACGGAAGGGACACTGTTCATCTCCAGGCCAGAGAGGAGCTGAGCCTCGTCAGCAGGTGCACCGGCCTCACCTCATTAAAGTCGGAGTGAGCACTCAGACGTGTCGCAGAGGCCTCTGTCCCTCGGCCAGGGTCACCTGCCTTCGGTCCCACAGGCAAGCCTCGGGTCAGAGAACGTGCAGTTATGCCCAGGCAAGGTGGGCCTGAAGAGCTCCTCTCCTCTAGGCCGAGTCAGTTTCCAGGGGACAGCCGATTCGCAGGGGACAGCGAGGCACACGCCAAGGCGGGCCAGGCCTGGAGTGGACCATCATTCCCAGGACGGAGAAGAAATCAGAATGAGGAGAAAGCAATGATAAACATGAAATTCCTCCAAGACGGGGAGTAATTAGAAGGCAAAACCCAGAAGAGTGAGCGCTCCCTGGGCACCTCGCTTCAGCCCCCAAAGGTCAAGTCGTTTTCTTCAGTCAGTGTGATCTCCTAGCTCCTGGTACAGCAGAAAGCTGGGCGGAAGCCTCTCACTGTGGGTGTCACCATGTCAGGAGACGGAGGTCTCTGCCACAGGCGATGGGAGGGGCAGGAGCCCAGCGTGGCAGAGGTGAAGGCAACAGGGACGCTAAGTGAGGTCACCTTGCCCTGCAGCTAAGGAAACCATGGCGACGGTGTCCATCTGAATCCGGGCAGGAAGCAGAGCTGGGCGCACAGAGGGTGAGAGCGAGCAAATGAAGCCTGGCTTGCAGAGGCAGGGGCTGGTGGGCAGACTCCACAGGGACTGGGGGACCGAGCACGTGCGCAGCAGGGGTGGGGAGAGCTCCAGCCCTCCTGGAGGTGAGGAGCACAGCAGGACGCAGCCCAGGTGGGGACAGCTCCACGGGGAAGGGCCCAAGGAGAGCGAGGCCGTGGCGGGGGGCAGATACAGGCCCCATGGCCCTCTCTTCCCACTCCCAGTGTCACTCAGGCAAGCCAGCCACCCTGATAGGGACACACCCAGCAGATGGTGGGAGCTAGCCTCAGGGACTGCAGGGCAGGCAAGGGTGTGGAGCCGGAGGGAGGCAGGCAGTGGCCACACAGAGCTAATGGCTGCTCAGCTGAGACAAAAACTCCCACCCACGCTCTGTAGCATCCGGGGCCAGAGCCTGCTTGGGGGGCGGGGGGGCTACTGGCCATTGCAGGCATTTCAGCGTTATCCTGTGGGCTAGATGTCCAGTGCTCCCCACAAGTCATGCCCCAGGTATTGCCCACTTTCTCTAGGGGGACAGAACCATCCTTGGCCAGAACCCCTGCTGTGCTGTGTGAAGCTGTGATGGGCAGGGGACACACCTTGGTCCATCCCCCCATGACAGAAGGTGACATCCGAGACCCTCATCCCAAGTCAGGCTCTCTCTCCATGTGGCCACCAGACCCCCAAGAGGACCAGCAGATGTGCAGCCGCAAGGTGTCTTCCGGAGACGCCACGTGGTTGTCACTGGCTGGTTTGGAGTTGATTTCATTGTCACATACAACTCCAAACAGTGACATTAATGGGAGGCGACAGTGGTTCAGGGTCAGTGACACAGCGGTGACCATACAGAGCTAGTGAGAAAAGCCTTTCTGGGTGTCAAGAGGCAGGGAGATGTGGTCAAAGGATTAATAAATCCTGGGGACCTGGGGCAACCGTAGTTAATAATGATAGCTTGCATATTTGGAATTCTCTAGAACGGGTCTGCAATGTGCCCCACACAGAGCTAGCTTTGTGTGGTGAGGGCTGCCAGCTGCCCCGAGCATGTGGTCATCTCTCAGGTGCGCATGTGTCAGATTGTCACACTGTGCACCGTAAAGACACAATTTTGTTTGTTAATTACACCTCAAAGAAATGGAAGGGATAAGAGGAAGCCTAGTGGGGTCAACAGAAGAAAATCAAGCCACCAAAGATGAGTGTGGGATCCAAAAGTATAAAATAAAGGTCTATGATGTTGCAATCAAACCACAAAAGCGGTAAACAGCCAGAGGAGAGAAGAGGACCAAAGAAACACGCCCTGATATAAAGACGCACCAGCTAGAAGAAGTGAACTGCTAGGATTTAATCATCTTGTTACAGAACAATGAAATTCCTCCGAGGAAGCAGAAAGTGAATGAGACCCAGCACCTCTGAGCAACAGAGAGTGCAGCTGAGGGGAGGGAGGGAGGGGCTGCAAGCCCCGCAGGCCTGGCCCCAGGGCAGGCCTGGGCTGGGTCGGCCCTAGGCACTGTGAGCGGGGAGCCTGGACCCACTTCATAAGGACCCGGGCTCCCCTCCTTTTCTGGGTTTGCACTGAGTAAGGACTCATTCCTCCCTGCAGGAGCACACAGCTGTTTAGTGTAGAGGGATTTTTTGTTTTTGTTTTCTTAGAGGGGTTGTTTAAATAATGAGATTGTGTGCTGTCAGTCAGGCAGTCAGTTAGCCCTAATGATCACACAGCACTCAGCCACCAGGGGGTGATGTCAAGGCCACTTGGGGAAGGGGTGATGAACAAACCTATCTTAGAAACAGGTGCAGGAAAATCTGGGGCTCACTGCCAGTCAGTGGAGCTGGGGTTTCTGAGGAAGGCGAGGGGCAGAGACACAGCTGTGCCTGGGGGGTCCACACAACCACACGCAGGACCCAGGAGTAGGGAGCTCTTGGTGGGAGGCAGGGTGGGGAGAGTGCCTGGAGGCTCAGGAGTCACCTCCCCCAGCCACACAGGCCTGGTGCCTACAGCGAGCTGCCACCACCACCGCGTGGCTCTGACAGGCTGCTAGAAGTGAGGCCCTGCCACATGCCTGCCCAGGTACCAACTGCGTGGCACACAAATGCCCACCCCGCCTCTTTCAGACGTCATCTACGTCACCATGTGTGCTGTAAAAATTCCACCTTTAGAAATTTTGTGTAAATAGTGGATCCAAAATTCAGTGTGTCATTTTTAGGGCAGCAGAGAAATAAAAACACAGAATTTTTAAGTGCCTAATGGTAAAATAGCACACAGAACATGCGGGTGGCAAGTTTCATGCAACTGTTAAGCTTCGCATCTAAAGAAAAATCACAGTAGCTGCAATTTAATGTGCTCTGCAAAGTTCTTACAGAACACCTGGTACCCAGGCTGGGGAGATAGCTCAGCAGTCTAAGCACCCACCTGGCAAGCACAAGGACCTGGGTTCGATCCCTGGTACCACAGGCCATGCAGTCCTGGTGGCCCACACCTGTGACCTCAGCACTGGGGAGGCTGAGACAAGAGCATCACTGTGAGTCTGAGCTGCGTAGTGTACCAAATAAATAATTTTAAAAAAATTAAATGAGGACAAAGAAATACCTGGTGCAAGACTTTGGCTCCTATAATTTTTATAAGCTTCTTAACCCTGTGAGGTATAAGCTAGTCACTGAGGATAAGCTACTCCTGCTGGGTATAAACCAAATAGTAAGCACAAGGGTGTCCAGTAGCCTAACGTAGTCTCACTCTGCAAACTGGAATTTGGACCCAGCCAGCTTACCAGGGGGCCCTCCCGACCCTCACACTGCAGCTCCTGCAAGGGCTCTTGGGTGCGGCTGGTGCTCAGCATTTGCGTCTTAGCAAGCAAAGCAGGTAATAAACACAGCAAGTTCTGTGTGATTCTAAGTTTCAACGAAACTCTGACCTGCTATCTCACAGCTAAAGCACTGGGGAAGGGTGCTGGCTTACTCTTGGCAGAAGTGAGTGTTCTTTTTTAACTGAAGCAGCCTGCATAAAGACTGCTATACATCTGTAGTGCAAAACAATCTGTGTCTCACCTTGTGCAGCTTTTATTTTGTTTAGAGATAGAGTCTCACTGAGTTGCCCAGGCTGGCTTTAAACTCACAGCAGTCCTCCTGCCTCAGCCTCCCCAGTGTTGGGATTACAGGCCTGAACCACCATGCCTGCCATTCAAAGGCCCCACCCCAGGCAGGGAAGGGCTCCCTCTTTCCCAGGGCTACATCTCCTGTACCTATACTTTTCTGTAGGGCACGCTGGAAGGAGAGACAGCAGCATTTTAAAAAATGTTGATAGTTGACATTAGTGTTCTCCTTCACTCTTTGTGTCTTTATTCTCTGTGCAGTTAGTGAACCCTAATTATATGCACTCAGCAAATGCCATGAGGTTCTAAACAGACGAAGAGGCACACTATCAGCCACACAGGTCTGAGGTCCATCCCTGGCCTGCCCGCAGGCCCAAGACGGGGACCTGGCTGCAGCTGCCATGCTTCCTGCGAGACCCGGAGCTCCCTACTGCTGGGGAGCCCTGCTCCAACCGCCCCATCCAGGAAATGCAGTGCCGCCCCCCAGCCAGTCTCTGAGCAGTAAAGCACAGAGGCAGCGATTCACTCTGCCTCGGGGCTCAAACAGGACCGTGGCAGGGCAGGTTTATTCTCAAATGATAAAACACTCCCTTGCTTAGTTTTTCAGAGCAGAAGTCAAGGCAGCGTGCTGTCCACGTTGGCCTGGCCTGAACAGACACACTCTTCCTCCTGCTTCACAAGTGGATGGAACAGGATAGAGGCCCTGTGACAGTGCTGGTATCAACCCCTGGGCCCCAGCTGCCATCCAGAAGGGCCAGTTCCACTCCAAAGGAGCCCTCCAGGGCCCAGGCACAGGGATGGGGAAGGAGGACAGGGAGGCGGGGCTGCTGTCCCCAGCGCACCGAGCAGGAAGAAATGCTCAAGCTGCCCACGGCCCAAGGCAGAGGGGATCAGCAGGGGCAGGGAAGCTGGAGCGGGCACCTGCTCCCCTGCTTCCCGAGTGCCTCTGCGCCACCGGCTGGGAGGGGCTGCTCTCTCCCCACAGTTCCAGCTGGTCCGTAGACTGGGCTGGGTTAGGATGGCAACGGGTTCGCCAGGCCTGCTTCTCAAGGGCCAGTATGCAAAGACGCGGGCTCTGTGTGTGAAGACTGTTTCCTCAGATTTTCTACTGCCTTCTTTTATTTTTATTCCTCTTTGATTAAGGCTGCCAGCTTGAAATCTAGCAACTCCTTTGTGCGTGGGCTGGATGTTCAGAGAGAGGCGCTTGGGGGCTGCTGGTAAATTCCACACCCTTGCTACTGGACGCGTGAGCAGAATCTGCTGTGTTCGTAGCGGCACAGGGCGGCACGTGGACCAGAGGCAGACCTCTGGTAGTCCTCGTTCTCCTCATCTAGGGTGGGGAGCTGGCTGGAGAACACCTCAGCCCTCCCTGGGCAGGGGTGGGTACGGTCTGTGTGAGAACCTGGTCACTTGCTGCCTGGGTCAGCCCCAGTTCCCAGGGCTGCAGGGGACCAATGTCCTGTTAGCTGAGCTCAACACACACGGGTCACCTAAGTTACCTGGGCATGCCATGACCTCTGGAGGTAGGGAGCACCCCGGGAGCAGAGCAGGGCTCCGCGTGGCCCTCGGGCAGGGGAGGCAGCTGCGTTCTCCACATCATGGAAAGGAGCTGGGCCTTTCCTAGTATCAAAGCCTCCCACCCACCCTCCTAGTCAGCCCTGGGGTCTGGAGGGTCCCATTCCCTCACCATCACCCCAAAACATCCTGTAGTGTGATCAAGCAGCACTGTCTGCATGGTGGACCTGGGGGCTCCCGGAAGCTTTTGTCTCTTGGTGAGTGCTGCCCCCTCTTCCTTCCTTTCTTATTTCCCAATTCTCAGCACCCAGGCTTCCACGAAGCCTTTCTACTTCCCCATAATCCCTGCTCTGCTCCTCCCTAGCTCGTGTGCTGTGGCACACGATGGGGGCTGAGTGGCATTGCCCCCAAATGCACGGCCTTGCAATTCCAGAATAGACCTTGACTTGGAAACAGGACCTTTGCAGGTGCATTTAGGTAATATGAGTCAATACTGGCTTTTTTTTTTTTCTTTTTATAAATCGATACTGGCTTAAAACAGGGCCACGATGCAATGGCTGGTATCCTAGGGAGGAGAGGCTCGGGCAAAATCCTTGTGAGGCTGAAGGCGGGGGAGAGGGGCATGCTGCAAGCGCAGGAGTGTCTCTTGCTGATGCATGCCAGGGCAGGAAGAGGCATGGGGTCAGGTCTCCCGAAAGCCCTGCCACAAAGCCCATCTGCCACACCTCAGGGCTGGACCCCTGGCCTCCAGAGCCAGGGAAAAGAAAGCTCTGTTGCTTTGTGCACCTATCATGGTGCTTTGTGCCTAGAAAACTAACACAGCACTGATTAGGACTGTGAGCTGCCTGTCTGTAACTTCTGCCAACTGCCTACAGTGACCAGTTTAAGGGCTGAGGGGGGCTCTTGGATCTTGCTAGGTTCATGGCTGCTTGACTAGGCAGCTGTCTCACGTCCTGGCTCAGGCCTGAGGAAATCAGCAGCTTCCGTTTCCTGCCTCTTACAGCCCTTGCTGTGGTGTCTAGCCACCTGGCCATGAGAAGCCCAGGCTACACAGAGAGCTTCCCAGCAGTGCTCCCAGCTGACAGGGAGCCCCGACTCCACCAGGTACAGGCGCTGTCCTGGGTGAGCAAGACAGTCACTCTGTCTGAGGATTCTAAGTGCAGCCACGTGGGCCGCAGCTGCAGGGCAGAGCCAGGACGAGACTGCCCACCCCACCCAGACAGCTCAGAGACCCACGGTAGGTGCAACTGGAAAGTGGCATTGCAAGCCACCAAGTGCTAGGGCAGTTTAGTGCACAGCAGCAGACAGCTGGTGCCCACCTCCCCCAGACACTACCCAGTGCTCCAAGGAGAGTCAGAGCCAACAGACACCTCACTGTGGCCCAAGAAATGCTCCATCAGCTCAAGGTTCAGCGATAGATAGGCAATCAAGGCCCCTGTTCTCTATGAACTTACATTCAGTGCAGAGTAGAGAGAGACAGAAAACATCAGCGATACATACTAAACGAGAGTTATCATGAGGAATTAAAGGGAACTCTGGACCTGGCGCTTTCCCCAAAATTAGCATTGCTGTTCTCTGGCTATGGGCTGCTAGCTTCCTATCTGATGGTATGTTACTAGTACAGTTTTTCTACCACTTCAACTGTGCTGTGTCAGCTTGTATTTTATGCCAGTACACAATATATATTTGCATTATTTATTTATTTGGTATTGGGTCTCACTACGCAGCTCAGACTCATAGCAATCCTGTCTCAGCCTCCCTAGCACTGGACTTACAGATCTGTGCCACTACACCTGCTCTCAGTGGCCAGCACAACTCACCCAGGTTCCAGGGCTGGCACAGCATGCGGTACCAGGAATCAAACTTGGGTCTTTACACTTTCCAGACAGGCACTTAGACCACTGAGCTGTGCATCTATAAATAGCTGCCTTTGTCTTTGCCATAATCATCGTTATACTCTGGACTCATTTCTTCCATGCTGCTCTCAATTTCTTTAACCGTATTTGTTCCTTTGTTCTCGTGACTGAATCTTCTCTGTGACGTCGCTACATTATCTCCAAGCCTCCTTTCTGCTTAAGCATCTCCAATGTAAGGATGGCAACCAGCTGCTAGCAGGTCTTCGACAACGTGTTTTTGTGCGATCAGATTCCCCTTCATCTGCCAGACGGTCTTCCCGTTGCATCCCCGCAGATTGAGCCGCATGTGTCATCTACCTGACCACACAGCAAAGAGTAATCTGTGCCGCACGCCCTCCTGCCCCTCGGGCTCCTGCTCTGGCTCCCTCTCCTGCAGCCCCAGTGCTCTGGGGGACTGCTTTGGGGCCCATCACCCCATTTCCCATCATCTCTTAAAGGATGATGCCCACATCGGAAGACCTAGCCCTCGAGGAATCTCATCTGTTCCCTCCAGAATGAGACTATTTCTTCCCTCGCTCTGAACAAGGCCCCCTCCCCCACGGCAGAGACCCAGCTCGCCTGGGCCCCTGGGGGGCAGTGACTCGCAGCCATCACCCCGCCAGCCTCAGCCTCCAGCCCCGGCTCCTCCACCATGGGCTTTGCAGCTGGGCCCGCTCACCGTGCTCACCAGCTGTGCCGCCAGCCCCGGGCAGACCTCATCTTGCTGCTCAGTCCGCGCCCCTGTGTCCGGACCGCGTGGGAGCTCTCCCGGCACAGCCCTGTGCAGCAGCAGCCTTCTCTGCCCCTGCACCTCCTTCTGCAATTTCCGTGGCCCTCATCCAATATTTTTTTTTTATGTACCTGACCTTGTTTGCAAGAAATATAATCATGTCTGTTGGCAGTTTCTGGAAGAAGAAGAGAGAAAGGTACCCCAAAGAACTCGCACACGACCCCACTTTCTGAGCTCAATTAATCAGACTCCCACACTCGGGTGTGTTTAGCCATCTGTGAGAATAGGCTGGCAGGTTGCTCATGTGCGACAGGCTGGTTTGGGGACACTTGGGAGACCACAGAGAGAAATCTCAGGAAGCCAGGATTGCTTGGTGGCTGTGAGGGGTATATAGAAGTGAACTCATTTGGATAATAGTTTATGTGAACACAGAAATGGACTTGGAAGAGGAAAAACAAAGGAGATTCTAAGAGCAGAGCTTGTCAGTGTTCTATTCGTGGTCCGGCGCATCCAACAATCCTGTGCAGGAAGCCTCTAACTCCTGGCACCTCAGGATGGGACTATTTGAAGGCAAATTTCTTAAAGACATAATTAAACATTAAAATAATCCTAGTGTCCTCATTAGTACCTAAGGACACTAGGATAATCCTTACCCTAATATGTGTCTTAGTGTATTCATGGGAAGGAAGACAGGGCCGAGATGCCAAAAGGGAAGAGGGCCAAGGGCAAGAAGGTGGCCCCAGCCACTACTGTCGTGAAGAAGCAGGAGGCCAAGAAGGCGGTAAATCCTCTGTTTGAGAAGAGGCCAAAGAATGTTGGCATTGGACAGGTCATCCAGCCCAAGAGAGACCTCACCCGCTTTGTTAAATGGCCCTGCTACATCCAGCTGCAGCAACAGAGGGCCATCCTGTACAAGTAGCTGAAGGCTCTCCCTGTGATTAACCAATTCACCAAGGCCTTGGACCGCCAAACAGCGACCCAGATGCTTAAGCTCGCCCACAAACACAGACCAGAGACCAAGCAAGAAAGAAGCAGAGGCTGTTGGCTTGGGCAGAGAAGAAAGCTGCAGGCAAGGGTGATGTCCCCACTAAGAGGCCACAGGTCCTCAGGGCAGGTGTCAACACTGTCACCACTCTGGGAGAGAGCAAGAAGACTCAGCTTGTGGTGATTGCACATGACGTGGACCCCATCAAGCTGGTTGTGTTCCTGTCTTCCCTGTGTCACAAACTGGGGGTCCCTTACTGCATCATCAAGAGGAAGGCCAGGCTGGGGTGTCTAGTCACAGGAAGACCTGTACCACTGTCGCCTTCACGCAAGTCAACTCAGAAGACAAAGGCATGCTGGCTAAGCTGCGGAGGCCATCAGGACCAACTACAATGACAGACACCATGAGTTCTGCCGTAGCTGGGGAGGCAACATTCTGGGTCCAAAATCTGTGGCTCGTATTGCCAAGCTGGAGAAAGCAAAGGCTAAAGAGCTTGCCACCAAACTGGGCTACATGTACGCTTGAGTTTTCTATATATAAAAACAATAAATTGTCCTGAATCCAGAAAAAAAAGGAAGACGTGGACATACAGTGGAAGAAGATAACCACATGTATGCCATTGTCATAGTTTGGAGTTATTTTGAGGGGTACTATATGATACAGGACACATATTATAAGATTATCTTGCAATAAATCACCCAAAGAAAGAGTACAGAAAGTCATCTACACATTAAAGACCAAGGAACCCAGCTGAGGGCCTGAGTCCCATAGTAATGTCCTGTGTGAGTCCAGCTAAAAACCTACAGCTTGTACACTGCCTCCCACAAGCGCAATGTGAGGCCGAGAGCCCACGACAACATCTCATGCAGGCCCGCTTCACGGATCTGCACTGGGAAGGCCCACAGGTCACTGGTGGGAGCTGGAAAGCCTGTGCTACGGGATGAAGGAGCTGCACATCAGGCGGAGGGGTCTGTACTGGGGCCAGGAAGTGACGCTCAAGGTAAGCACCAGAGCTCCCCCGAAAAGTATCCCAGGCATTGTCAGTGACAGCGAAGTCCTGAGCTCCTCCAAGGATGAGGAAAGCCCAGTCCCACCAGGAAAGCCAACGCAACAAGCTTTTCCAGGAGACAGCTGTGCACCACCTTCTCCTCCTGAGCCAGGAAAATGATGCTCAAGGTGAGGAGAGGAGCTCCCCCAAATGAATCACAGCCATCCTCAGTGAGGACAAGGTCCCGAGCTCCTCCTCCAGTGAGGACACCATCCCGAGCTCCTCTCTAGTGAGGACACAGTCCCGAGCTCCTCCTTCAGTGAGGACAAGGTCCTGAGCTCCTCTCCAGTGAGGACACCATCCTGAGCAGTTTGCAGGGGTGAGTAGAGTTGCCATCCAGAAGTCTAAGAATATCTTCTTTGTCATCACAAAACCCGGTATCTATTGGAGCCCAACTTTAGAAACCTACTAGTCTTGGGGACACCAAGATTGAGGAATTATCCCAGCAAGAACAGTCAGCAGCTGCTAAGAAGCGCAAAGCTCAAGGTGAAACTATCTCAAACATTAAAAGAAATTCAGACTCCAACTTTACGAGAAGAGTTGGAAGAAGAGGCTGATGGGACAGGCATGGCGGTAAAGGACGTAGGACTGGCTACAGCTCGAGCAAATGTGTCGAGGGGGAGGGCGGGCCAAGCCCCGGAGGACAGCAGCAGCGTCCCCAGGAAGGCCACTGAAAGCTGACCTGTAACCTGAGAGCAGGACTCTTCTCCGGCGTCTCCAAAGGTGACTGAAGCTTGCTTTGAAATTTGTGCTGTTTCTATCATTAAATAAGTTATGATGTGTCGTGGAAATATAATCAGTAAGTCAGACCCTTAGCGTAGGAAACAATGAGACTTTCAGTATACAGACAGAAACTATGAATGCAAATGAAAATGCTAGAAACGAAAAGAAAAATTCATGGTGGAAATGGAGGCGTCGTGAAGACACCTGAAAGCCCCTGGAAAACGAATCAGCAAGTCTAACGTTAGATTAATGTTAAGTATCCAATTGGCATGCACAGAAAACGTGAGAAATCAAAACTGACAGAGGAAGAGTTAAAATCATCAGAGCAGAAGCACGCGTGGGGTCCCATTTCTAGCAGTGCAGCTCGCAACCGCTGAGCGTGGAGACGGTGCGTGCGTCCACCGCCAGATGGACGGATGCGAAGAGCGTGTGCTGCCTCGCTGAGGCGTGTGTAGGTGAACGGCTGCAACTCGAGAACAAAACGTTCAGACATGTGCAGCAAAATAAAAGAGAAATAGGAAGAAGGGAGGTGTTCAAAACCTTTCCCAAGTTACAGATCCCACCGTTTTAAAAATATTTCATATATACACTATCTTGTTTCACTTATATTAATCATTTATCATAGTTTATTGAAAAGGGAGTTTGTATTATTACTTGCTAACTTTCACGAGAATCTTTTTGGTTTATATCTCGTACTGAATAACCACTGTGAAGACAGTGAGGCACAGCACATGACTGTCCTTGTTCTCTAATTCTTTGGTTTTGAAAATTTGTCTCATTTTTTTTGAGAACTGGGGAACTGGGGATTGAACTCAGGCCCTTGCGCTTGCCGGGGAAGTACTTATTCCAATGAGCCATCTCCCCAGCCCGAAAAAATATTTTTAAATGATGGAGTTTTGAAGAACTTGGGGGTAATGCCAAGGGGTCTTACACATGTGTCTGAAATCTTCTATCCTAAGGATAGAAGAGAAAAGAAGGCAAAGGAATATTTGAAAAGAAGACAGCAAGAATTTTCCAAAAATAGCAAATATTTCAAACCTCACATCAAGCCTGCGGGAGAACTCCAGGACCGCACTCGCGAGCCACGCTCAGCTGTGGGGGCAGGGACAGACCCTGCTCAGGGGGGTGCAGTCGGGAACCCACTTATCTCAGAAATTCCTGACTGCGAATGGGCTTTTGATGAGAAAGAAAACAGAAGAGTGGGCTGGGGGAGCAGCCCAGCAGCACAGCCCTGGCCAGGGGTGCATGAGGCCACGGTGTGAGCCCCAGCCCACCCCCCACACACACAGGAGGAAATTCCTAATGTGAAAGACATTGTTCCAAGCTAGCAAGATCTAGGTCAAAACTCTGAAAAAAAGCTCACACCTGCCCTGTTTAATGTGAAATATTTATTCATAGAACAAGAATTTCCTGTTTTATTCTGTGTCAGCTTTGATAAGTTGCATTTTTTAATAGTTTTCCTATTTCTTTTAAAACCATCAAATTAGGGCTGGCCAGATAGATCAGTGAATTAAAGCACCTGCTTAGGCAGATGCAGGGACTTGGGTTTGATCCCCAGCACGCTGCACTGTTCCTGACCCCAGGGCACACTGACAGGGCAGTTGAGACTAGGCGTGGTGGCACGTGCCTGTAATCCCAGTGCTTGGGAGGCTGAAAACAGGAGAATCACTTCAAGTCTGATCTGTGCAGTGAGACCCTGTAGACCCTGTACTACATACATAAAAAGAACTATCAAATTTATTATATGTAAAAGTTCATTAAAATGTAGGATCACAATAGCTTACCATCCATTAAATCAAGATCTGTAATTTCCCCATTTTTTATCCCTAATCCTGGCGATTGTGTTTCTTCTCTTTCTTTTCATGTTCAGTCTTGCTCAAAATATATCACTCTATAAATATTTCCAAAAGGCTCAACATTTGACTTCATTGCTTTCTCAAATGTAAGTCAGTTTTCTATTTCACTGATTTCTGTCTTTACCTTTACAGCATTTTCATTCTTGTTTTGCTTTAATTTTCAATTAGTGCTATATTTTCCTGAGATAAAAATTGTTAGAAAATTTATTCTTTTTTTTTTTTTTTTTTTGTCTTTTTGAGACAGGGTCTCGCTATGCAGAGAAAATTGATTCTTAAGCTCTCTGGTTTACTTATATTTACAGGTGTACATTCCCCGGATCTCTCTCCAGCTCCGTCTCTCTCCTCTTGCTCCGTCTCCCGCCCTCCGTCCTTTCTTCCTCTCACCTCCCCCTCCTCCTTCCCTTCTCCCTTCCCAGCCCACTCCCATTTCCCGAATGACCGACTGTGCTCTCAACAGTGGACCTAGGAGTCGCCCAGCCACAGGGCGGCTCGCAGGCCTCTGGGTTCTTCTCTCTCGCTCCTGAACACTGCCCCTGCTTTCCCCAGACCCACCAGCTTCCCTTGGAAAGGGAGGTCCTTGTCTCTCTTGTTTCCTCTAGAAGTGATTTGTCTCTTGAACTGTGCTGCTTTAGGCATCTCCGTACTGGACAGCTGTTTACCACGTCCTACACATTTTTCCTTAACTTAGATTTTAGAGCACAAGGACAGCCTGAGGTGAGCCCTCATATCCCAACCTGAGGAAGCGACTCTCATTCCCTGGAGAGATGACCATGGGTTGTCACATGCCAGCCCCAATGCCTTCTGCTCAGGACACGGAAGCAGATAAAAGAGAAGATCAAAGCGCCCAGAACAACTGGAACCCACAAGAGGAGCTGGCTGCGTCTTCCCAGAGCAGACTTTTATGACTCTTTTGGACCAGATCTGCGTAAATCTGGGTACATTTTTATGTGCTGCATGCTATATTTTTGTCTCACCTGCTTATTTTATGTAGCTGCCTATTGCACATCTCTTTATTCTTCCCGTACGTTTTTGCCTTTAAGAACCACTATTCAAGTGAGCCCAATAATCTCACTTTAATACACAGACAGCTGTCAAGAACAGATAATATATGCAAAAATATTAATAAAATCTACTTCAAGGCAATTTTGCTTCTTTAAACCTATCATTCACTTGGGCCTGAATCCTTTTGCTCTTAAATAAAATAGATCAAATGACAGCTAACATTTACACCACCACTGCTCCATGATTGCCAGGCTGTCCAAATGCCAGGCGGCCACCTGTTTCATAAAGCTCATCAAGGCAGTGCCTACCAGGGGCCAAGCAGCCGCTGTAAGCTGAAAGCCCCAGTCGGGCTGCTCTGTTGAACATAACTGCAAATGTTTCCACTGCCTGTGTCACACCAGCGCAGTCTCCTGTCATGATCAATTACCTCAACACCTTCTCCAGGCGGTGGTACCCAGGACCCCCTCCGTGGTTCCTCTGAGCAGGCAGAAACAGAGCCCTGGATTTGGAATTACAGATCCAGCTTTCACCTGGGCTTGCTGTAGCATAGCTGTGTGTCCCAGGCAGGCTACTTCCGCTTCCTTGTGCTTCAGTCTTCACCTGTAAAATAAGAAGCCGGGACTAGTTAAACACGTCATACCTGCCCTCTGTCAGTTCTTACACTCTTGGTAATCAGCCACATTTCGGCCACCACATCTCTGCCTCAGCACTGTGCGCTAGTGTGGGTCGTCCAGACAAAACCCGCCTGAAGGCTGAGCTCCCCACACAACAGCATGGAGGGGTGGAGACTTCAGGAAAGTGACCGGGGCAGTGCAGCCAAGGACCACGCGTCATGGGACTGGACTGGCTATGCCAAGGGGGAGCTCAGCTTGCCCAGATCGCTGTCTTCTTTTTGTACCCTGTGAGCCCTTCTCCACCCACTGTGACTTGTGACACCATCAACCCCACAGGTACCATGGTAAGGTCCCAGCCATGTCATTGGAGTCTCCAGCCACCAGACTCTTGAGCCAAGTAAACGTGGTTTCTTTGTACTTTCCCAGCCCCACTCTAGGAGAGCAACACAAACCAGTGGGTCACTCGCCAGCACGCCCCATGTCCACCTCGGTCCTTTCTTCTTCTTTCTCACCTCTCTCAGATCCTCTGCACCAAGGCTAGGGTACCAGGAATCACTTAAGCTTTCTCCACCTGAGTTGGAAAGTGAAAGGTGAGGACCATGGAGAGCAGTGCCACGCGTTAGGCTTGTACACCAGGAGCACCAGTCCCAGCCTGGGCTCCAGGAATCACAGGAACACTGTGTCCTCCTAGGGACTCAGTCAGTGCCAAGAGTTACTGTTACTTCTCCTTCACAGGGAGTGATCAACATATCAGACAGTGCATTAAATTCTTTGATAGTTTGGATGACTGTTGAAAAAACACTATTCGCTTCCCTTCACACAGTGGATGGACTGCACTGCCCCACAGACGTGACCATGGCAGGGTGACTTGCTCTGCTCAGTGGATGTAACACTAGCAGACTCTTTAAACACGCTTCACTGTCTGGCGAGGCCTCTGAGACCTCTGATAGCCACCAGGGCCGAACCTGCCTACACAGGCACTGTCTACTGAGACCCAGGCCCAGAACCCTTTGGGAGCTGAAGTCCAGCTCGTCCAGCCGTCCACAGGGGGGAGGCCACAGACCACTGCTGCAGGCCGCTGGCTTCTGGAGCAGCTTCTTCCACAGTGCCACAGTCGCAGCAGCGGTCAGGTCCACACTGCGAGGTGTCACTGTGGGCCACGGCCCGGGTGGGGAGTGCTTCAGTCGCCAGCTCCGTCTCCACACAGCTTCTTCCTTTCCAGTTCTTTGTGCCTGGGCCCCAGTGTTCAAGAAAATCTTCATTGATTCCTCTCTTCGGAGACCTAGGAGCAAAATGTTAAACAGTAGAACACCTTCTCCCCATTACTTTGTGCTAAGAGCCATGGATAGGTTAACAAAAACAACTCAGTTCTTACCATTAACCCCAGGGCTATGGGGCTAGAGAAGGTGGCGAGGCACGAAATCAGACTTAATGAATTCCCAGAAATGAGGAGAGAATCCTGCCACTTAACTGCTAGTTTCAAAAATCTCCTGATGTTTCTCAGGATCACTGTCTTACCCATCTAGTGTGTCTAAGTGAATGGTCTTGCCCCTGTCATGTTCCTCAGCGTTTCTCCTTGCCCTCTCCTCATTGTCCAATCCTCAAGCTCTTGTTTTCCTTTTAATTGCGTTATACATTTCTATTTGCAATTCTTCTTTTGAGTTATACTAGGGAGACTATACGATATTTGCACATGTGGGTCTGGTTTATTTTGCTTATGTCTTCAAATGGCATCCACTTAAATATGAAGGTTTTGAGTTTATCATTCTTTAAAGTTATATTAATATAATGAGCTATGAATGGCTCAAGTCAACAAATTCTGTGGATAACCCCCTTCTATTGTGAACTACTGATCTGTGTTGGATTGTTGTTTTATATATATATATATATATATATATATATATATATATATATACACACACACATATATGTATATGCATGTAAAATTAGTCATCCATGTTGTGAAAATCTGTAACATATGTATCGTTGTATGTTACCCTGTTTATGTCATTTCTTCTTTTTTTAATTTTAATTTTTATTTCTATTTTATTGAAGTACAAATATCAATGAGACAGTTTTAAGATAACTTGACAAGATGGATTTGATAAATTAATACATTGCAAACTGTATTCATAATATTTTGGTATCGTACAAGGTACATACACGATATTATACTGACAGGCATTATTATAGCAGATGTCTCTTATCAGTAAATTAAGAGAGTGTAGCTCTTTACGTATCTTATTTTTTATACCTGAATTATATGAAAGATTCAACAATTAATACTTTCTACCTTGTTATTTTCCCAGTGGTTGTCCATAGTACTAGAAGCTGACATAATATCCTGTCCAGCCACCATTAGTGCAAATCTTGCCTCTCATAGAATTATGTAGAAGTCCGGCGTATTTATCCCAACTGTACTGTCTATACACACACATCATGATTCTTCCTTTCTATACCCCTTCCTTTCTCTACACCTGTCAAAGATGGGCACTCCATTGACATTCCACTAATGTAGGTTGCTTGAACTCGACGACACAATCCAACACAGTCCAGCATTCCATAACAATAGTGAGTTATCTGAAGAAGTTGTCAACCATAGCCATTCACAGCTCAACTTATTATTATGACCCCGCGTTGCATACCTTATTTTTATACTTTTCTGCTGGATGGTTAAGACTGAGATAGAGCAAGACCTATATACCACACATGTACTTTTTGTTTCTGATGAGGTCATTGAAGTCCCCTCAGGGTTTATCTTATAATCCTGTACCTTATTCTGTAGATCCTTTGTCTGTGTCATCCATGTGGATGAGTCACAGCCAATGCTTGACCAGTTTGCTCTCTGTGAGAGCCTGAGAGAAAGTTTTCTCTCCATGTGACTCTCCCCAGGCACACTATAGAACTTCGATCTCTTTCCTCTGTGGCTCCATAATCTCCTTGTTCAGAAAATTTGGAGCTCAACTGAGTTTCATGATGTTGCAGTACAGGTTCTCCTATGTCTTGAGTCTTCACTGACCTTGAAAGGCTAAGGCCAAATGTTGGCTGGCCTTGTGGTTCTTCTATTTCTCCAACTTTGATCTGTGAACTTAGGTTGTTAACCATCCAGAAGAAAAGCTGATTAGTATCCCGCAGCATATGCATTCACTTTGCCTTATCTGACTCAATTGTTTTTAGTTTTTGTTGTACATTTCCATTTGTATTTCTTCTTTTCGCTTCTTATAGTAAGGAGACTATACAATATTTACACATGTGTGTCTGGTTTATTTCATTTATGAGTATATGTTCAAGTGGCATCCACTTCAATATAAATGCTTCAAGCTTATCATTCTTAATAGCTGAGTAACACTCCGTTATATAGAAATACCACATCTTTTTCAACCAATCCTCATGTGATGGACATCTTGGTTGTTTCCAAGATTTGGCTATCACACATTGTGCTGCTATAAACATAGGTACACATGTATCACTATGAAACAATGTTTTCAGTTCCTCTGGGAAAATTCCCAGTAGGGGAATAGCTGGTGTGAATGGGATTTCCAGTCCTGCTCTTTTGAGGAGTCTCCACACTGACCTCCACAATGGTTGTACCAGTCTACATTCCCACCAGCAGTGAAGAAGTATTCCAATCCTGACAACCTCTCCAACATTTGTTGTTGGTTGACTTCCTTATGATAGCCATTCTTTCTGGAGTGAGATGGTGTCTCAGTGTTGTTTTTATCTGCATTTCACGGATGACTAACGATGTGGAGCATTTTTTCATATATTTATTCATTTCTTTAATTTCGTCCTCTGAGAAGTGAGTATTCATCTCAGATGCCCATTTATGAATTGGGTCTTTAAATTTGAGGGCCCTGTTATATCTTAGTTCTTTATATATTCTAGACAGCAGACCTCTGTCTGATTGCTTATTAGTTAGGATTTTTTCAAAATTTGTGGGTTGTCTTTTCACTCCATTGACAATTTCTTTTGACATGCAGAAGCTCCTTAAGAAGAGTTGATCCCAGTTGTTGATTCTTTCAAGTGCTTCCCGTGCGAATATATGTTTGTTCATGAACTCTTTACCTACCCCTATGTCTTCAAGAGTTCCTCCTACTTTCTCTTCCAGGAGATTGAGTGTTTCTGTTTTAATGTTCAGATCTTTAATCCATTTTCACTGTAACTTAGTGCATGGTGATAGAGCTGGGTCAAGTTTTAGTTTTCAGCAGGTTGAAAGCCAGGTTTTCCAGCACCATTTGTTAAAGAGGCTTTCTTTCTTCCAGTAAATATGATTGGCCCCCTTGTCGAAGATCAGATGGCTGAGTGTGTTCATAGATGCTTCTGCACCTTCTAATCTATTCCATTGATCCTCAGGTCTATTTTGTTGCCAATACCATGTTGATTTTATCACAGTGGCTTTGTAGTATAATTTCAAGTCAGGAATTGTGATGCCTCCTGCCTTGTTTTTATTGGCCAAGATTGCCTTTGCTATTCTAGGTCATTTTTGGTTCCAAATAAATTTTAGGAATGATTTCTCTGTGTCTGGGAGGTATGTTGGTGGCAGTTTGATAGGGATTGCATTAAATCTGTACAGCAATTTTGGGAGTATGGCCATCTTCACGATGTTGGTTCTTCCTATCCAGAAGCATGGAATATCTTTCCATTTTCTGAAATCCTCTATAATCTCTTTTCTTAGGGTATTGTAATTTTCTGTGAAAAGATCTTTGACTTCCTTGGTTAAGTGAATCCCAAGGTATTTCATTTTCCGCAGTGCTATTGTAAAAGGTATTGTTTCTATTGTTTCCCTTTCAGTGTGCTTGTTATCTGTGTAGAGGAATGCTGCTGACTTTTGAGTACTGATTTTGTATCCTGCTATGCTACTGAATTTCCCTATCAGTTCTAGTAGTTTCTTGGTGGAATTTTTGGGGTCTTCCAAGTAAAGTATCATGTCATCTGCAATTTTAACTTCTTCTTTACCTATTCTTATTCCCTTTATTTCTCCCTCTTTTCTAATGGTTGTTGCTAATGATTCCAAGAGAATATTGAATAGGAGGGGTGATAGAGGACATCCTTGTCTTGTACCTGATTTAAGAGTAGAAAATTTCAGTTTTTCCCCATGTAGGATTATATTAGCTTTTGGGTTGTCATAGATGGCTTTTATCAAGTTAAGGTAGAGTCCATCTATTCCAGTGTTCTGTAGGGCCTTGAATATGAATGAGTGTTGGACTTTGTCAAAAGCTTTCTCTGCATCAATTGAGATGATCATGTAATTTTTAGATTTCAGTCTATTAATATGGTGTATTACATTTATAGATTTTCAAATATTGAACCATCTTTGCATCCCTGGGATGAATCCTACCTGGTCATGGTGTATGATCTTCTTGAGGATTTGCTGTATTCTATTTGCCAGGATTTTGTTGAGTATTTTTGCATCTATGTTCATGAGGGAGATTGGCCTATAGTTCTCCTTTTTGGTTGTGTCTTTCCCTGGTTTTGGAATCAGTTTTATACTTGCCTCCAGAAATGGTTTTGGGAGAACTTCTTCTTTTTCAATTTCATTGAAGTTTGTGGAGTGTGGGGATTATATCTTCTATAAATTTCTTGTAGAATTCAGCTGTGAATCCATCAGGACCTGGACTTTTCTTTGTTGGTAGGCTTTTTATTATGTTTCCTATTTCATCGGCTGTTATCGGCTTATTGAGAGTTGTTATATCTTCTTGATTCAGTTCTGGTAATTTGTACTTTTCGAGAAATCTGTCCATTTCTTCTGTGTCTTCTATTCTGTGAGAGCAAAGATTCTTGAAGTAACTATTGATTATCTTCTGAATTTCCACCGGGTCTGTGGTGATTTCACCCTTTTCATTCCTTATCGCTTGTACTTGAATTTTCTCTTGCCTCTTTTTGGTGAGGTTGGCTAGAGGCTTATCAACTTTATTTAGTCTTTAAAAGAAGCAACTTTTTGATTTGTGGATTCTTCAGCTCAATTGAATTAATTTCTGCTCTAATCTTTATGATTTCTTCCCATCTTTGCGATCTGGGTTTCATTTGCTCTTCCTTTTCTAGATGTTGGAGATGCAACATTAGGGTATTTATTTGTTCCCCTTCCGTTTTCCTAATATGTGAGTTCATAGCTATGATTTTGCCTCTAAGAACTGCTTTCATCGCATCCCATAAATTCCAGTAAGTTGTGCTTGAATTTTCATTGAATTGTAGATATTGTTGAATTTCTCGTTTAATTTCTTCTGCAACCCATTGATTGCTGAGTAGGGTGTTGTTTAGTTTCCATGAATTTAGCAGGTTTTTCTGGTTTCTTTTGTCATTCATTTCCAGTTTCATTGCACTGTGGTCAGATAATATGCATGGGATAATTTCTATTTTCTTGCATATATTTACACATGACCTGTGGACCAGTATGTGGTCTATTTTGGAAAATGACCCGTGTGCAGCTGAAAAAATGTGTATTCAGCTGTGGTTGGGTGGAACATTCTGTATATGTCCACCAGGTCCATTTTTTCCAAGCTCTGGGTCAGTTCTGCTACTTATTTGCTAATTTTTTGTCTGGTTGACCTATCTTTTTGAAATAAGGGCATGTTAAGGTCTTCTGTTAAGATTGCGTTCTTAAACATTAAGTTTTTCATGTCCCTTAAGATTTGTTTTACATAGTTGGTTGCTCCTGTGTTTGGTGCATAATTCATGAATGTTACTTCTTGCTCTTGAATTTTTCCCCTAACCAATATATAGTGGCCTTCTTTGTGTCATTTGATCATTCTTGGTTTGAAGTTGAGACTGTCTGAGAACAGAATTACTACTCCTGCTTTTTTCTGAGGTGCTGGGGCATGCAGTATTGTTTTCCATCCTTTGACTTTGAGCCTATGAATGTCCTTTTGTGTTAAGTGTGTTTCTTGTATACAGCATATTGTTGGATTTTGTTTCCTAATCCACTGTGCCAGTCTATTTCTCTTAATTGGAGAATGGAGTCCGTTTACACTGATGGTTATGATTGAAATGTGCTGACTTATGTTTGTCATGATATTTAGCTGGTATTGTTTACTCCTTTGTAACCTGTATTTAATTGACTGTCCTGTTTAGTGGGTTCCTTCCATTCTCTTTCATGGAGTTCTGGTCGTTGTGGTCTCTCTCTAGAACCTCTTTCAGCAGCCTGTGAAGGGATGGCTTTGTCATCATGAAATTCTTTAGTTGTTCTTTGTATGGAAGTATTTCACTTCTCCATCAAACTTGAAAGAGAGTTTTGCAGGGTATAATGGTCTGGCCTGGAATTTGTTTTCGTGTAGGACTTGAAGAACTCTGCTGCAGGCTCTCCTTGCCTTCATTGTTTGTGTAGAGAAGTCAGCTGTAATTCTGATGGATTTTCCTTTGAATGTGATCTGCTTCTTCTCTCTAGCAGCTTTCAGTATATTATTTTTTTGTTGGATTTCTGGGATCTTAACTATTACATGTCTCGGTATGTTTCTACTTGGATTGAGGTTATTTGGTGTTCTGTATGCTTCGGTGACCTGAATGTTGGATTGTTTCCTCATATTTGGGAAGGTTTCTGCAATTACTTCTCCCCAAATTCTTTTTATGTCATTTGTATTGATTCCTTCATTCTCATTGATACCAATTAATCTCACATTGTTTATCCTGGCATCATCTTGCAGGTGATGGATTATTTTTTCCTGCATCCTCATTGTTTTTAAGAGATCCTTTCTCACCTTTTCACTAGCTGCACCAGTGTCTTCAAGATCTGAAACTCTGTCTTCCTTTTCACTCAAACGGTTTTGTAGACTTGTGATTGATATTTTTAGTTCTTCTATATCTCTTTGACTCTGTTTCATGCATTCTGTTTCTTTTCTATATTGCTCATTCAAGGAATCCATCATATTTGTAATCTCCTCAATTTTTTTTATCCACGTCTTCATTAAAGGTAGTTATTAATTCTTTTTCTGCAGTGTTTCTTCCAAGTTGGGTTTCCTCTGTATATTTCTGGACTTGTTTCTGTATTTCAGATGCTATGATTTTAAATAATTATTTTTCTTCAAAGAATTCTTTTTTGATTTCAGAAATTATTTCTGCTTTGAGTTCCTCATGAGCTTTCTGCTGTTGTGTCTTTGCTTCAGATGCTGTTAATTCATAGGTTTCAGCTGGAATAGTGCTCTCTGCACTTGTTCTGGGTGAGCTTGTTTTTCCACCCAATCTTTCTGGAATTCATTCTTTATTTAAGATACTATGTATTCAGATATTTCTTTTTTATTTTGGGGAATTACTTCTGGTTTTATTTCCTTTATACCTTTCTGCTGTTGTTCCTTTGCTGCTGTATCTGTTAATTCATTCGTTAACTGCTGACTAGTGTCCTCTGCCCTTACTGCTGGACTCAAGGTCTGGGATTGCATTTTTCCCCTTGTCTTTGTCATTTTGTATAGCACTGAACTTTGACCTTTGGTGTAGTGCTTTGGTGCAGCTATAACCTTACCTTGTTATGAGAATTGGGTGCCAGTCTATTAAGTTTGAGATTATCCAAGTATACCTATCCTGGATCTAGCTGTTCTATTCAGTTCCTTTTTGCCGGAGCTCCTGTGGTTCCCCTCTGTTGGTTCCCTGGTCAGGTGAGCACGAACCGAACTGGGATGCAGAGCAAGTAATGAAAATTCCCACTGTCTTGCCTGGCTTTGGGGCAAGGATCTGGAAAATTGCTGGAGTCAGCCCTCCTGTGCCAGGCAGGTCACTCTCTAGATGGGCAGGCCTGGGCTTTGGTGGGTCTGCTGGGCTCCCAAAAGGATAGTGGATGATCTTATTCACTGGATAGGCTGTACTGGGTCATCCAGCCTATGCTGGGTCTGGGTCTACAGGCCAGAACCCGAGAAGGCTGGGAAAGGTCCCTCTGGCGCAGTGGGCCTGGAGCCCTCACTCACAGGCCAGGCTGCACTGGGCTTTGGGCCATGGGGTGGGAACAAGGATTGCTGAGAGATATCCCTCCAGCATGGCAGGCTTGGAGTTCTCACTCCAGGCCGATCTGTACTGGGTCTGGGTCCGTGGGGTGGGACCGGCAATTGCTGGGAAATATTTCTCTGGTGCAGTGGGCCTGGCGCTCTCACAGCCCAGCTGCACTGGGTCTTGGGCCACAGGGGGTGGGAGGGCAGGGAATCTCTGGGAAATGTCTCTCTGGCAAAGGGGGCCTAGAATTCTACACTCACTGAACTTTGATGCCCAGGGAGTTGGGGAAATTCCCACTTGTTCAGTGGGCTTTAGGGCAGGGGATCCTGGGAGTGGGTCCTGAGGTTTCAAGCAGGTCACTGGCTTGGAGGGCTTCGGGGTGAGGATCCGCGTAGCGCGCGTGGGAAGAAGCCAAAGGCTCTCCCTCAGACTCACCACACACTCACTGATCTGGGAAGCCTGGTGAGTTGTGCAAATTCCCACACATTGGGAGAGCTTGGGGCAGGATCCAGGAGGCAGCTGGTGCTATCTCAAGCCGGTCTCTGGGGCTGGGTGGCGTGGGTGGGATCAAGGAGGGTGGCGGGGATGGCCACGCTGTCTCAGGCAGGTCTCTTGGGCTGGGTAGCACGGGCAGGTTGTCATTTGTTCTTTGTTTTTGCTTCTATTTTTCACTCTTCAAGTTAAAATACAAGTAAATAAATTAAAATAATAAAGAAAAGGATAAAGAAAAGGTGGTATTTGTATTCAACCAGAAAAAAAAAAAAAACAAAAAGAAAGAAAGAAAGAAGGAGAGGAGGGGTAAAAGGAAGCCTCCCACTGCTGAGCCCCGGCCTGGCAGGAGCCCGCAGAGCACTTCCTTCCTGGTGGAGCGCTTGCCCAAATCTTTGCTTGCCTGCCGGCTGAGGCATAGAGAACTCTCGAGGGGCACTCATGCTTGTCTCGCTTGCCCTCAGGGGTTGTTGAGAACCCCGTGCTGAGGCCCACTGCTGGGAAGCCTAGCTTGGCACATCTGGGGAGCGGCCCAGGCAGTCTGCTCCGGCCTGCCCAACCTAGGCACCCTCTGTCTTTCCTTTGAGCACCACCCACTGCAGGAGGCACCCCATAAGGCAGACTAGGTTATCTCTGGGGCACACAGAACTGCAAAGGCCAGGCCTTTGCTCCTTCACCCAGGGCCAAGTCCCTCACACACGTGTGCACGCACATGCACATGCGTGCACACACACCTCCTGGAGCCCCAGAGCATGGCAGTGACCCTCCCTCTGTCCTTCCAGTGTTCCCACCCCCTTCCCAGATATCCCATGTCCCCAGTGACATGCAGGTGGTGTTTTACAGCTCCCACCTGGGAAGATTCTGATGGGGCTGAGGATGCAGAAAACCTCTAAATCCAGCAGTTTGATGCCACGCTACCTCTGGGCTTTTAAAGCCAGCTCTCTGGAGAAAGCCGCATCTATCCATGCTCTGGAGCCAGGCTTCCACTGCCTCTTTAGGGAGCGGACTGCGCCCCACGCTGCTCCTTCTCCCTCCCCCACCCCTACCCTCCCCTTCCTCCCCCCTCACTCTGTAGCTTCCTGCAGGCTGTGACTCAGGGATGGGGTGCTTCGAGGTGAAGACAGGCAGGGTGTGCTGTAGGGGCAGAAGCCGTGAGACCACCTGGTGTATCTGAATATGGTCTAGGGCGGCAGGAGGGTGGGAAGTGGTCTGTGTGCGCCTGCCGTTGTGCAGTTTGCGTGTGTGGCTGATTGCACAGTTGATTGTGTGAGGCTTGCTGTGAGTCCACGTGGCACAATGTATGGGATGTGACCCTTTGGCGTGTGCACGTGGGTTGTGTCTGGCATGTGGCTGTTGTGACGTGCGCTTGTGTGTCTGGGTGTGCACGTGCAAACAGCAAGGCCCAGGAATTCCAAGAAGTAGAGTTCCTCCCAAACACAGTCTTGCTTGGTTTCCAGTTTTTCAAGTTTTCCTTCTGACTATCATTTTCCAGCCTGGCCCTAACCCAGTGCTGAATTTCTTTTCTTGAAATAGAAATGATCCGATCAATACACCTCTGAGCAGCATCAGCAAATGCAGCTAAGGGCAGACTGAAGTTCACGGTCTCCCGTTGGCTCCTACAGCACAGCGGACTGAAATGTCACCACACCACAGCTGGAGCCCCATAGCAGGACAGGGCTCCCCCTCTTGCTGGAAGGGCTTCTAGTGAGGCCACTGAGCCAGGTGGGAAGGGTGGGGAGATAGCTGCAGGCCTTCCTTCGGCAGGCAGTGCCGGCCAGAGCCCCCAGAACACCAGCTGCCTTGCTAGGTGTGTCTGGGCATCCCCCCCTCAGTCACCTCTGCAGAGGATAAGGAGGGGCAGGACACAGCTGCGGCAGCTCAGGGGGCTGCAGGGAGTGACAGCAGGGCCACCATGTCTCCTCTTCTCTCCCTCTTCCCACTAGCTGCCTTGCAGGACAGGAAGAGACGTAGGCACCAGGGAGGGTTCACTCCAGGGCAGGCAGATGCCAGCAACAGGATGAGAGTCCAGGGGGCGCCCACCTGTGTGGGCCAGTGGCCGGGCTGGCGACCTTCGCCCAGGTCACACCCTCGGTCATCCGTGCCTGCCTGGTGGATCTTTGCCCCAGGAAACAGATGCAGGGGATCCCATTAATGGGGCCTCTCTGGGTTCTGCAGGGATTGGCCAGTGGGGGGATGGGAGCTGGGTGGGGAGCAGAGGACACTAACTCATTGCTGGGGAGCCCGTGCCCCTGCCACAGCAGAGCACAGACGCTTCTGCACTCTGTGGGCCTCCCTTGCTATTTTTGCTTCTACAGTGGTGTGAAAATGATCCTCATTTCATGTTTCAATTTGTCCTAGGTGTGGTGTGGTAAACCTATAATCCCAGCTACTCGGGAGGCTGAGGCAGGAGGGTCTGAAATCTCAGAGCAGCCTATGCAATGTAGCAAGACCCTGTCTCAGCTTTTTACAAATAATAAAAAGGGCTGAGGAATGCCCCCCAGGGAACCTGGGTCCAGCTCCTAGTACCACAGTGAAACAGCTCCTAGGCTGTTTTTCCAGCTAGCGCTAGGTGACCCCATCCAGCCCGACGCACACACCCATGACCGACGGCCAAGTGTGCTCTTGCTTGCTGCAGACCCTGCCCTCCCTGCCCTCTCCCGGCTCCTGGGCCTCATTGCCACACTCAGTCGACCTCTGTCCACCTCTCACTTCTCATTTTGCTTTGTAAGAACTTCATCAAGCCATGTCCTACGGGCGGCATCAAGCATCACCAACTTCTGTGACTCAAGTCCTGAACAGGCGCCCGTGACTCAAGTCCTGAACAGGCGCCCGGCAGCTGTTAGAGGCTCAGCAAATGCCCCACTCAGTGCCAACTCAAGATAAAATATTTCATCAACAGTCCGGGCAACACCTGGAGGTTTGCTCAGTGACAAGAAATGAAATGGATTAGGGCTGGAGGAAGAGATCGGGCACCTTAGCTCGTGACATTTTCCAAAAGCTCGACAGTCATCGTGAATTTGATTTAGAGCCAAAGCTATTCCTTTCATATGGAACAGTGCAGACTTCTAGGACATCTAAACAGATAAAACAGATGTGCCTGGGGACCCGACACTCAGCCGCCTCTGCAGAGGACAGTGGGGAGAAGAGAACCTCTGTGCTGGAGCCTCCTCGGGACTTCGGGCAGCACCTCTGCTAACACAGGGCTTTGGGCAAAGAGGGCAATTTTTCTCCTGCTGTAGAAAGGAGACACCAGGAAGACAGAGTTCTGCTGTGGAAAAATAAAGTGGGGGAGGAAGTTTAGGGAAGCAGAAAAAAGAACAGGAGCAGCATGGGCCCATGGGATGTGCCCCACCCCAAGCAGACCCTGGTTCCTGGGACACTCCAGGCACCGCTCGGGAAAGAGCTCTGCCCAGCTGCCTTGTGGTCCTGGACCCACAGGCCTCCCTGAGCTGGGCCATTGCCTATGTGCTGCTTTGGGTCACTCTGGACAGAAGAAGAAATCTTAACTACTTCCGGGAGTGAGGAGGGTTCTGTCACTCATCTTGCAGCCAGGAGTCCTTCAGAGCCAGAACAGGCACAAGGGTGACACGAATGGCCCCAGGCAGGAAGAGGGACAGGACAGCCTAGAGGAAGAGCCCAGGGACCATCCTGCCTCCCAGGCCAGTGGACCTGAGTGCAGGACTCAGGATGGGCAGTGGCAGACGAGGGTGGAGAGAAGTGAGGTCCCAGAGCAGCCCCGCGGATACCTGGAGGGCCTGACCAGTGGCCTCCCTTGGTCCCTGCGCCTGGGAGCCTGGGATGACAGCAGGACAGTGACACAGTGACAGGAGCTTCTGGGGAAGGCATCGGCATCTGCTGCCCAGCATGCAGGATCCAGCCCCTGGCTCTCTGTCCTGCAGCTCTGCCCTGCTCTAGAAAAACATGCCTGGCTGCTTGCACAGCCAGGAGAAATGCAGTCATCTGAACATTTGCCCTGTAGTCCTGCCAGGCCAGTGTGAGGGCAGTGACCTCCTGCTACTGATGCAGGCCTCCCTCCCCCAGCCCCCCACTGACCCCTGACAAGCAGCAGCAGAGATGAAAGCAGTCAGGACCTGTACGCAGACCTGACGGCTCCCCAGCGAAGGTCCAATCCTTCTGCTATCAGCCAGGAAAGCCTCCCGCTAGCACGGGGACACACTCCCTAAACCCCTGAATCTCAGTTTGTTCAGCGAGGACAGCGGTTGTTTTGTTTTCAACCCATCTCTCTCAGTACAGGATAGAACAATGAAACAAGCAACTTACAAAGCAGGATTTGGGCGGGCCGGCCAGACAGCTCAGCGGACTAAAGCACCTGCTTAGGCAGAGTGTAGCAGCCGGGCTTTGATCCCTGGCATGCACGCTGGCCCGACTCCCAGGGCATACTGGGACAGCGACTGAGGCTGGGTGTGGTACAGCGTGCCTGCAATCCCAGCACTTGGGAGGCTGAAAGCAGGAGACTCACTACCAGTCTGATCTAGGGAGTGAGACCCTGTATACCCGGGACTAAATATGTTTTTTTTTTTTTTAAAAAAAGTAGGCCGTGGGGCCATGGAGATAGCTCAGCAGCGAAAGCACCCACCTTGGCAAGTGCTAGGACGTGGGTTCCATCCCCTGTACCACATATGTGCTGTTCCCATCCTGGGAACACCGAGTCTGGGCATGATACCACACACCTGTAGTCCGAGTGCTGGGGAGGCTGAAACAGGAGGATCACTACGAGTCTAAGCTGCACAGCAAGACCCTGTATCAAATATATTTTTAAAAAAATTGTTTAAAGGCCTACATGAAAAATAATGACAAAATTTTCCCTTCAAGGTGATAGCAAAAGTAGATTGCATGTTGTATGTTGCAGGAAAAGCATGAGTGGCCTGAAAGAACAGGTGGAGAGATCCCTCCAGGGGTATAAAGAAGAGGAAAGATTGGGTCAGAGGGAGCAGACAGGAGAAACTCCGCATCCCTGCGCGTCTAGCTGACGCATACTTACCTCAGCACCTGAGTACCAGACGCACACCAGAGAGCAGAGAAGACAAAGCTCCCTGCTTCCGAGAGTCTCACGACCGGGTGGAGCAGAGACCACACAGAGGCGCCCGCGTGAGGAGACGCTGATGCCACAGAAAGAGGGAAAGGCACGGCCGGGGAGGGGATGGACCTGGGAGGGGGTCAGCTGGAAGCTGTACACACAGTGACACTGTGGGCACCTACCCGACTTCCTTCACTATAACAGAAGGCCCAAGGCAGGCTCCTTATGAAGAGAAAGGTGTATTTAGCTCACAGCCTGGACGTTCCAGCACAGGTTCAGGCAGCCACATCACCGGGGCCTCTGGTGGGGATACGAGATAGCAAAGGCAGAGCGGCGCGCAGAGCATGCTGCTCGCCTCTACCCCGGAAGGAGAGGAGGGTGGGGCTGTGCGGTGCTGTGTGAGGGTCACTTCCTAGTGCTCTAGGGACACCCACCGGTCTCCAATCCTCACGTCTCCATGCCAGGAGACACCCACTGGGCCTCGGCGGCCACCGTGAGTCCCAGCTTCTGCGCTGATGAAGGGGGACGCCTTTTCTGCGCGTCTGTGTTACGCGGAGGATGGACTTGATCATATCCGATTTGAAAAGATCGCTCTGTTCTACTCCAGCCATGGTTAATCACCCATGCAGCAGAGGCAGAAACTTAATCCAGCCATGGAGTCTGCAGATGGGGCCTTCGGCAGGTGACCAGGACGGGATGAGGACAGCTAGGACGAGCCCCAAGAGTACCCTGGCTCTTCAGGGGGAGAGGGCGGGGCGGACTGGCTTGCACGCGCACGCATGGATATGCACGTGCGCGGGCATCCCTGTCGCTCACGTGATGCTCTGGGCCATTTCTGGAGCCACCAGAAGCAGGCACTGGACCCTGGACACGAACAGTGAGCCAAAGCAAGGCTCTTATTTCAGTAGCTCACCCAGCCGCTGTCTCGTACAGAAAATTGGTTCATCCTCCACCCAGTTAGAGAGGATCTGGGACCCATGTGGCTCCTTTTAGAGAAGTTGCCTTTGATTTTCTTAGGTTAAAAGGGCAGAGCAAGGGGCTGGCCAGATAGCTCAGCAGGCTACAGCACTTGCTCAGGCAGAGCGCAGTGGCTAGGGTTCGATACCCTGGCCTGCCGTTCTAGCCCCGCACACGGGGCACTAAGACGTCGATCGAGACTGGGCATGGTGGCACGCGCCTGTAATCCCAGCACTTGGGGGGCTGAAAACAGCAGAATCACTGTGAGTCCTATCTACTTAGTGAGACCCTGTAGACGCTGTAGAATCTGTACCAAATACATAAAAAATAAATAAAAAATAAAAAGTCAGAGCAAAATCAGGAGTGTAGAGGCTGGAGGCCAGGGGGAAAATCAGCCACACCGCGTGCCCATGTCGCAGCGGAGGACACACGGCGACCGCTCCAGCTGTGCCCTCTCTGACCTTGGGCAGACCGTGTAGTCCACCCTGCACACCACAGCCTGGACAGGACAGCCCCACCCGGATCACTGTCCTGTGTCCAGGAGTGGAGGGGACCGGAGGGTTTACAGGGATGTGACAAAGAGTGTCCAGCCAGGACTGCGCCTTTCGTGTAGCTTAATAGGACTGTCCCATTTCTGTGGCCTTTCCCTCCACTTACCGATTTCTTTCTTGGCAGTGCTGGAGATGGAGCCCAGCGCCTACAGATCTACCACCCCAGACTTTCAAAGCTTTTTCATTTCGCATCAGGGTCTCACTAAATCACTAAGTTGCCCACCACACAGGATACAGACATACAGCAGTCTTAGGGGCCCCTGGAGAAGACTGAGGGACCGACAAGAGGGAGGCCAGATTGGTTCTGCTAGGCTCTGTTGTGCAGATAACGTTGCCAGTGGTATTTCCGTCTTGAGAGGTGTGTGTGTGTGTGTGTGTGTGTGTGTGTGTGTGTGTGACCTTGTAGACCAAATACTTTAGAAAAACTCTTAAAGCAGAAAGGGCTTATTCTGACTCACAGCTTCAGTGGCTTCGGTCCATGGTAAGCTGGTTCCACTGCTGTGGGCTGAGGAGGAGGAGGAGCATCACAGAGGGGGCGGAGCAGGGCACCGGGGACCAGAGCTGGTTCCGGGGTCACGTCCTCCAGTCAAGTCCCTCCCATCAGACCTCAGCTCCGGTTTCCACCATCTGCCAATAATGCCACCAAATTAAGAACTCATCAGTAGATTCGTCCATGGATAAGCCTAGGTCCCTGGTGATGCAGTCATCCAGTACACCCAGAACTGTGCTTCCTAATTTTCTGGTGTTCTCAATCCAATCAGGATGGCAGCCCAAACTAACCATGGGACTGGGCAGAAAGAATAAGCGTTCTGCAGTTTGGGACAAGAGCCCTGGGGTGGCTAAAGTTAAGGCTGTAGTGTGGCAGCAGGCTAGGCACCAGGAGGACCTCAGGCAGTAGGCTCCACGTGACAGGGCGGAGGTGTCCTCCAGCCATGAGGGTGAGAATGTCGAGCTGGAAGTCTGGCATCCAGAGGGAGGCTGAGGCTGCAGACAGGGGTGGCTCGGCCCCCACAGAGCCCTCAGCTAACACTGACCTGGCCACAGCCATACACCCTGAGCTGGGACGCATGACTGTTCTGTCAGACTTAAGCATTTGCCATACTTTTCTGTCACCCTTCATAGATGACAACGTGGGCTTTCCCTTTCTGTGTGCCAGCTCTTGGGGGCTCATCCTAAAGCCCCCAAAATATGCTAACGCAGGCTGGGAAGCTTCACACAACACAGCCGCTTCCCCCCTCAGGTCTGGCTGCTGGAAGTCCACAATCAAGAGGTCTGCGGAGCTGGGCTCTCTGTCACATCTCCAGGGAAAGGCCCTTCCTGGCTTGATCCCAGCATCCCTTGGCTGGCAGGTACACGCGCCAATCCCGGTGCCTGTCACCACAGGCCCTTCTTCCCTGAGTCTCTGTGTCCCAGTGGCTCTGTCTTAGGACACCAGCTACTGGATTTAGCACCCATCTTAATCTAGGTGTTCTCATCTTAACTTGAGCTCATCTGCAAAGGCTGTCTCCTAAGGTCACTTTCCCAGGCGCTGGTGAGAGCTCAGCTCTGAGGTGCAAGGACCCAGTGCCAGCCACGCCTTCTTATCACAACTCAGGCAACACCTAGATTGTCCGTCTCCTTCACGCTGAAGAAAACTGTGGCCTGCCTCATTGTACAACCTGAGTATCCCTTATCTAACATGCATGGAGTGAGAAATGTCTCACATTTCCATGAATTTTAGGGCATTTGCATATACGTCGTAACACTTATTGGGAGGTGGGACCCAAATGGAAACCTGAAATCCACTTCTGTTTCATATACGCCTCACACACAGCCTGAGGGAAACTCTGTATGGAGTGTTTTAACTCTGCATGCAGCAGGGCTCAGAATGGGGCTCTTTATGGGGAGGACGGTAAGCCCTTCCAGTACAGTGCTTGACAACCTGCAGGAGGCAAGATTGTGCTTGGTTCATGCTTTCTGGGGGTGCAGCCCATGCTTCCTGGGGTGTAGCCCATGCTTCCTGGGGTGCAGCCCATGCTACGAAGGAAGCATATAGTAAAGGAAAAAGCCTTGGTTCATGGGGCTGGGAAGCAGCACAGGGAAGCAGCTCTGGAGAGAAATGGCCCAGCCCAGGTGCAGCCCACAGGGCCACGCCTCCACGACCTGCCCACACACACCCAGAGGGGTGCCGCACTAATTTTCTGGAAAGTTCACAGGTCAATGAAGTAGACACAACCCAGCTGAACTGTTGCAGGCGGTGCAAGGTTAAATAGCTTGTTCAGGGTCAGCTATAGACAGCTGGGCCAGGATTCTATTCTGTTCCAGGGAACAACCTTAAAGTATCAATACGCTGCCATGGTGGACTTAGTTCTCTAAAATGAATACACAAACTAGTGTGTGTAGCGGCACTCGCACCACTCCCAGGAACGCAGAGGCAGGTACCCAGCTCCACGGAATATGCTTACAATTGAACCAGCACGCTCCACCGAGGTCACACTCGCTGCAGGGTGGGAGGGGCTTCCCGGGTGGGAGGGGCTTCCCACAGCGTCCTTGGGCCACAGAGGCCCTCAGCCCTCCTCAGAGTGATGCCAAGAGGTTCTCACACATCTCCATACTGGTTGGAGAGCTGGTCACTAGGGGGTGACCTTGTTAAGGGCTAGGCCCAGAATGTCCCCCACAAAAACTCACATGTTCAGAGGTTGGACTTCTGTCCTTCGTCCACTGAAGAACCTCCAGCTGTTGGGTTGGGTTGAGCCTGGTCGGAAGAGACGATCCCTGGAACGTGCCTGAAGGCCTACCTTCGCCCTGCTTCCTCCCTCCATTTCTGCTTCCTGACCACCATGAGGAGGGAAGCTTTCCTCCCGTCAGTCCTCCCTCCATGCCACCTCTGCCTTAGAGCCTGCTGACCATGGACGGAACCTTCCAGAACTCATGAACCAAAATAAACTTCTTCTTCTTTAAATGTTAAGGGCTTTTTATTATAATCAGTGACAGAAAAGTGACCGAGATACTTCTGATTTTGTTTCTCTGTTTGTTTGTTTTAGTGAAACTGGGGATTGAACTCAGGCCTTTGCGCTTGCAGGGGAAGGGTTTATTCCACTGAGCCATCTCCCCGGCCCTCACACTTCTGATTTTGAAGGCACACTGGGTGCCTTAATCACTTTCTTTTCACTGACAGGCAACATCGGACACCCACAGCTTCAAAGGAGGAAAGGCTCATTTTGGCTGTTTGTAGAGGTTACAGTGTGTGTTCACCTGGCCCCAAGGCCTGGGGCGTGGCAGAAGGGCTCAGCAAGGGAGATGCAGCCATGACAGGAGACAGAGGGACCAAGGGAGGAGGGAGGGACTGCGTCTCCGAGACACCACACCCCAGCGACCCCCATCCTCCAGCAGGGTCCACCTCCAACCCCACACCTTAGCTATAAACTCATCAGTGGACCAAACTACAAGTGAGGGTCCACTCACCTCCCAAAATCGCACCTACGATTTCATGAGGCTTTGGGGACATCTAGCTACACACTGTGACACTAGGCATGGGAGCTCTAAGCTGAGGTCCGGACTTGGGCAATTTGCTCAAATGTCCTAAGTTTCCATTTCCTTCAACACAAAGGGATTCTGTAAGATGCTGCTGCAGAAGCCTCTCCCAGGGGGCCCTGGCTGTGCAGGGTGATGGCTCCCTTTCTGTGCCAACGTGGCCCATGCTGGGTGTTTTGCCGAGGGGTGGAAGGAGACCTGAATGAGGCGGTTGCCCTCCCAGAGCGGTGGACCTCACTCAACTCATTGGAGGCTGAAACAAAGCTAAAGAAGTTCCCTGAGCTAAGCCTCCCCCAGGCAAGAAGGAATTTCACAGCAGATGACCTTTGGAGCTGACCTGCAGCTCTTCTCTTCTGCGTCTCCACCCTCAGTCTGGATCTGGCAGCCTGCATGAATCCCAGAGCTGGCGTGTGCTCCCGTGTGTGTTCACGCCCCACTGGGCCTGTTCTTCAGAGCACCCTGATGGATGCATCTGGCTTTCAGGAACACCATAGTAGTAGAACACTGCCCACACTTGCAGGAAGGCTTAGCTCGGCTGGGGCTGTCCGTACACTTACCTGGCCCCAGGGGCAGAATTCAAACCTCAAACATTACATTTTTTGTTCAGTTGTTCACCTCTACTTGCTGTACTTTGAAAACTTAATTGTGCTAGCCAGAAGGGTTTTTTTTTTCTTTGTTTTTGGGTTTTTCGTGTGTTCGCTTGTTTTAAGATAGGTTATAAATAGGCAGCAATCAAGAGGAAAGCAGGCTGGCCCGGCCTGGGCTGTCTCCGGCATCTCTTAGGACATTGGTGCAGGAAGATGCCGAGAGCCAGCAGAAATGGAAGGCCTGGGTCTCTTCCTTCCCAAACTCACAGCGTGTGTCCTCCAAGCCTGCATCAGAAGGAGAGAATGACTAGAGACTGAAAGCCACCTCCGCTGCTTTCTGCCTCCTTCCACACCAGGCTCCCACCCTCTTCCGACTCCTAGCTCATCCTGACAGCGACCACACCCTGGGTTGTGCTTGCCCTCTCGTGACTCCCTGCTCGTTGGCTTGCCCATACACAGAAAAATGAGGAAAACTTCTGTTAAGCCTTGTGGTGAAGCCGTCCTGCCCTAATCCTCTCATCCTCACAGTCCTGAACCTGTGTGTACCAAGATCTCCGGCTTCCATAGCCCCACTGGGCACTGCATAAGCCTTCCCCTCACACCTCTGCACTCAGCCCAGCCAGTGGAGGCTGGACCCATCTGCCTCCCCAGCTCAGCCCCAACTTTTTGACTCAGAGCTGTCCCCTAGAGCAAGCCCCACGGAGGCATCACCTGCTCTCCCACGTCCTTATCCACAGAGTTGCTCAGCTCTGCTTCCTCATGCTCCCCCAAGAAGCCTGTTCTGGGGGATCCTAGTGAGAGCAGCGCTTGGCCCATAGGGCAGCCTGGAGGAGCAGCTCGGGAGGCCCCTCTCACCCTGCTGCTGTGCAGCTCTGAAGGCGCTGACCGGACAGGGCTGGTTCACCCAGCAGGAACCTGGGGTTGGCCTCTGCTTCCCACCGTGTGGAGATTCGCAGACACCAAGAGCTTCTGCCACTTGAGGGAGGAAAGCGGATTTCTTTCTTCCCTCGGTCTGTTCAACCAAATGCTGTTGAAATCTTGCACATTCTTTTTAACTAGGTTTTGTTGTTTTGGTACTTGCTTAGTTGAGGCTTGTTTTGTTTAGTTTTACAAGAATACAGAGATTAAACACCAAGACGTTTGGACCAGCAGCCACGATACAGGGCAGCGTAGACCCAGGAGGCCCATTAAGCCCCATCCTGCTGGTGCTGCTGCAGAGCGCCCCTAGCCTGTGAATCTGAATGTCCAAGTCTTCCAGGTGTCTCGATGCTCTGAAAACTACAGAACTGGGGAAACACCGAAGGCAAACAAGTGAGGAAGGCCAGCTCTTGCAGTTTTCCCTTTTCTAAGGATTCAATCACCCATTATCATCTATAGTTTAAAAATACTAAATAGATCTTTTCAGAAATAAATAGATCCCAAGCTCTAAGCTGCATGCTGTTCTGTACAGCGTGGTAGAAGGATCACACAGTGCCCTGCCCTGCTCTGCTGGGGTGCGAGGCACCCCTCTGCCCAGCGTGCTACCACCTCTTGGTTGCTCGGCGGCCCTTGCAGCCATCAGACACTGTCCCTGTACCACCGACTCCTGTTCAAGTAGCCCTTCCATAGTGTCCCATGGCATTGGTCACCTAGTTTCACCTCACCACATGGACACTGTGTCTGCTTATGTCATCACAGGTAGAAGAATGAGCAAAGCACATTGAGATATTTTGAGAGCCAGGCATGTCGGTTCTCAGCTGTGCTCCCCGTGCTCATGAGACCGAGGCAGGGGGACTGCAGCTAGTCCAAGGCCAGCTTGGGCTACGTAGTCAAGGCCAGCCTGAATGGCACAGTGAGATCCCAACTAAAGAAAATAAGAGCAAAGGATATTTTCAGAGAAGTTACATATTTTATTGTAGAATATTCTACTAATTATTCCACTTACTATTTATTGTTTTTAATCTCCTACTATGGCTAACTTACAAATTGAACTCTATCTTGTGTGGGGAAAACTACTGTGTATGAAGGGGTCAGACAGTGTGGCTTTAGGCATCCACAGGGGTGGGGGGTTTGTTGGAGTGCATCCCCAAGGTAAGGGGCATTTACTGCATATAAAACAGGATGCACTAAATGATAAGTACAAAATCATAGAAGACGAGGTCCCTGGCCTTGTCCAGCCCCCGCTGCTTGGTGTGGAGGTCGGTCCAGTCCAGAGATCTGCTGGGACAGGCGCCTGTGCCTGGAAGCCCCTGCTGAGAACACAGGTGGCCCCTTCTGATGCCTACAAGGACTTGTCCATGGCTGCACGTGGGTTATTTTCCATCACTCTCAACTCTATTCCAGTGAGAATATTCTGCCAAACAAAATGGATATTTCCTTGAATTTCGCATCAGGCCAGCAAACACAGCCTTTTGAGGGAGCATGCCCTTGGTCACCAGATGCAGAGAACCAGCACCTTGCCTGGCTCCATTCCTAACCAGGAATTCCATGCTCAAGAGGCACACAGCCTGGAAGCACCATTCCATCTTGGGCTGGAATTCAAGAAGTGCTCCCTGCGTGGAGACAGGGCTTCTGCCCACACTCGGGGCATCGTGGCTGCAGCTATCGGCTCTAAGGAAATCCCAGGCAGCAGAGCGGGGTGCCAGGAGTCTGGCATTCCCTTCACCAAATAAAGAGACACCAACTGTACCATCAAAGAGGAAGTGCAGGAAAGGCTGGTGACAAACACCTAAAGTCTGTCTTTGCAAGTGGCCTGAGCCCTGGCCTGAGTATCTCCCACCTGGCACCCAGAGTGGGACACGCTGGACACCCGCGTCCAGCTGTGCAGCCTAAGCTGTTCCTGGTCCCACGCTAACCCTCAGCGACTTCATCTGCAAATGGGTGCCACAGCTTTGAGTGTGGTGACTCCTGTGGGCAGCTTGGCTCACTGCTGGGCACCTTCACACAGAGGCCACTGGGGGCCGGGTTAGGATTCCCCCTGGCTTGTCTGATGATGCTTACCAGCGAGGACAGAACTGTTTCTGGACTGAAAGTTTCTGTAAAACAAGAAGAAAGAGCATTGTATTGGATTCCCTAAATCTCATGGCAAATTTCCCAGATCCAAGTGGGGCTTTAGGCAGATGGATGAGGGCCATGCCAAAAACCAACGGTGCAGAAGCCTTTGGCAGCAGTGTGCCCCGCGCTGCACCTTCACAACGGTCTGACCGAGGCCATAGAGCCTCCGATGGGTGTCACCTTGAGTGCGGATCTCAGCACAGTGGCCGTGAGCCCATGGTGTCTGGTGGGCATATGGAGGCAGCTGGTCCAGGGTCAGGTACACAACACGCGTTGAGGACTTGGCTGGAAAAAAGGCTAGACATACAGTCACACATTGCTTAATTACAGGGAAGCGGCCTGCGAAGTGTGTGGGTGGGTGACTTTCTTCACTGTGCAAGCATCAGAGTGTAACTGCACAAACTAAGATGGCCACGTCACCGGGAGACGTTGGGGGCCACCTGGGGACGCGGCTCATTGCTGACCAAAACGCATTTGTGACGCATGACCCTTGTGGGACTTTTACATTGGTCACATTTTAGAATATTAATATTTTGGGTATATTGATGATATTTTGGATATGTACCATGTAGTTGTATATGCATGATGTGCATTTATAATGTAGTTTTCGATCATGTATCATAATACATTATAAAATAATATAATTTATTATTATAATTAATCCCCCCTTGTTTTCACTTGCCAATGCGGCGTGCCTGTGCAGCTCATCTACACCGCCACTGGATGGTGCTGGTCTGGAAGAGGCCAGAGGCCTGGTCATTTCTATCAGAGCAGTGTTTCCAAAATATATTCCCAAGAAGATTAAATCCTACGAGTGTTCTCCACCCAAAGAGTCCTATTGTCAAATATCTTGGGACAGACCTTGCTTTCATCTCTCACATAGAAGGTCACCATTTAGGACCCCTGGTGCCTGTCCTGGGTCCTAATGGTGGCACAGATCTGCCAGGACACGCACCTTCAAGCCCAGATTCCACAGGACACTGAGCAATGCTTGGCTATGTATCCCCAGGAAAAATGCCTGCTCCCGCAAAAGAGCCCAGTGCAGGCTGCGTGGTCAGTTGGACTTTGGAATCGCAGCCTCACTAGGGAGCCCAGGCTGGCCGCAAACTTGGGATCTGCCTGCCTCTGCCTCCTAGGAGCTGGACTCACAGGCGCAAAACCCTGCGCCCTGCTCTGAGCACACAGTTTGTGACCTCTGAGGGAAAGGCAGCAGAGGAGCTGATTCCCCATTCTGGATCAGGAACACAAGATCAGAATTCGTGTCTCCATGGGGATGAATAGACTCGAAGCTGGAGCTTGGGTCGCCAAGTAGAGCACCTTAACATGTGAAGCACAGCCTGCTTTCTACAGGCAAGACAATTATTTTGGAAAGAAACAACCATTATGCGCACTCAACACTCCCCCCACCCCACCCCGTCCGCTCGTGGGCCTAGACCTGAGACTGCTTCCTCCAAGTTGTGGAGTAGTTTGTCTTTGGAGACTGTGAGCTGCTCGTCTGAGATCTAAACGGCTTGTGAAACCCCTCCTTCACACTGTCAGCGGACAGTAAGGGACTTAGCAGTGCCTAACCCCTGCTGTTGTTTTTAGAGGGGACCCAGCTGGGCAGAGGGGACTTTAAAGTGACTGCCAACTGCTTGCCTAACTCGATGGATGTCAGTTGTCCTGTCACCCTGCAGTGACTTCTTGGTCCTGGAAAGGCTCCTATGCCTTGGACATAATGTTCTTATCGAGCCATGGCCCTGGGGAAAGGGCGGTGTGGGTGAGGCTGGGAGGAGACTTGGAGATGGCTCTGATCACAGCATTTGCCTAGGACACTGCCTGGGCCAGGGTCCCCTCACCCTGAGGGGTTTGACTGCAGGGAAGCAGAGGAGGCTGCACAGCCTATAGAAAGTGGAAGATCTTGTCCCCTCCATTCCACTGTTGCACTCTCCCAGGAAGCTGTCATCCTGTCCCTGACCACCCCCTCCCCCCCAGCACACTGGGAAGGCCTGAGGCCCAGAATCCAAACATCTTGAAGAGACACAGAGAGCAGTATTCAGGGACTGAGAATGGGTGGCCACTTGGGAGCCCTGCGGGGACAGGGACCCTCCAGCATGCTTGGGGTAGAGCAGCACCTGGACTCCAGGAGGCACACGGTTGTCCCTCTACTCAGGAGCTTAGGTTCCTCAGTATTCCTCTTTTAGGAGCTTCAGAAGCAGGGCTGTCTGCCCAGCAGGGGAAGCCCCAGGAGTCAGGTGACCCACTTAAAGAATCCCTCTTCCTGAGGAAGTAGAGCTCCAGATATGTTCATTCACTATGTATCACGCAAATAACTGCAATGGCTTGCAGCTCCCTTGTACTCAGGGGAGGGTCTCCCCAGAGGCATGGCACACTGTCCAGTATTTCCCGAGTGTCCCCTCCCTTGCTGCCAATGGGCCGGCACTGACTCAGTGACAACAGCAAGCTCTTAGCTAACGGAAACAGCAGCATTGTCTGCCTGGTCTGCAGCCATGGGGCCCGGGCAGCAGGGAAGGACAGAAAGTCCAGAAGGACTCGGAGGTCGGGGTGGCCAGGCTTCCCAGGGGAGGGCCAGGCCTGCAGCTGCAGCCCCCCTCCACGGTCCCCTGTCCTGAACAGCCCGCGTGGGGAAGCCCTGCCACAGGTCTGTGCCCTAAGCAAGGTGGAACCTCGAGCAGATGCCGGCACTTCACAGCAGCAAACACACCTTCCCGCTGCGCTCCTGGGAAAGTGATGGCTGAAGCCTGGCATGGTGGAGCTCTAGGCTGCTTAGCAACTTAACAAGAACTAGTCTCAAAACAAAAAATAAAAGGGGATGGGGTGTAGCTCACTGCAAGGGACCGAGGCTCAATCCCCAGTGCAATGGATCAAAAAGAAGCAGAGCTCAGGAAAGGGGGAAGGGAAGAAGGTGCAGGGAAGGAAGAGGGTGGCTGGGGGAAGGGAGACAGACCTGGGGAGGGGCTAAGGCCAGGGGAGGGGCTAAGCCCAGGGGAGGGGCTAAGGCCAGGGGAGGGGCTAAACCCAGGGGATGGGGTAAGACCATGGGCAGGGCTAAGGCTCTAGAGCCCTCCGCTTCCTGCTAACACCACTGCCATTCTATCTGACCTTCCCATGAAACCAGTCTCAGTTCTGCTGGCTTTACACCATAGCCAGGGTCTGTTCTGCAACTCTCAGCTCCCAGAATGTTGAGGAGCATTCTTGCTCCCCTAGACAGGACAGTTCCCCAGTGGCCACGCCAGAAATAGAACAGGACTGGGGCCCCTCCATGGCCAGCTCAGATCCCAGGATTTAGACCTCTCTTGGCAAACGCAGGACTCCCCGGCACACAGCCCAGCATCCCACTCCTCTGCGCTGAGGAATGAGGCACCGAAGTCAGGTCATGAAATGACCCGGGCAAGGAGCAAATGAGCCGGCACCTGCTGGGTACACGTTGTGGTGTGGCCACGTCCAGGTGAGAGTGCAGGGTAAGCCAAGTGCCTTGTTCCTGCACGATGAGTTAGTGTTAATGAGGCCCTTCAGTGAAGTCTGACAGTGCAAACTAGCACCTGTCCTAGCTGGGTTTGCAAGGCCAGCAGCCATCTGGGTTACCAGGCAGAAGCAGGCAAGAAGCAGGGCAAGTGGGAGCTGCGATCTGAGAATTCAGCCTCACATGCATGATGACCTGGGGACCACATTTTCTGCCCCTGTTCTCATGACAAAGCTCTGGGCAGTGTTTTTCATACCCACATCTCACATCCTCTCCCTCCTCACCCTGCTACTGGGGACTCTTCTCCCCACCACACCATGGAATCCCAGCTGGTCAAGCTCATCGACACCTTCATGCCGCCAAACTCTGCACCGGCACACTCCTGCATGCCTTTCTCTGGCCCTCTCCTCCTGGGCTCCTGCACACACATTCTGCAGCGTGCCCCTCACCAGTCCTCAGGCATCTGTCTCCTAAGACCTGCCATCTCCATAACTCTCTTCACTGCTTCTCCACCAACACAACCTGAATCAGTGAGGCGCAGACTCACCCCCGCCTTGCCAAGGCCGGAGAAGTGGACACCTTGTTGGTCTCTGCTTTTTCCTCTTTCTGGACAGCTAATCCATCGGCAGTCACATCAGTTCTCCTCTCACATATTCATATTTGGACCAATTCCTGCCTCTGCTGCACTGGCCCAAAGCACTCTTCCCTGGCCCGTACCTTTCCCTTCACTGCTCTGCAATCAGTGCTTGAGTAGGACTGTGCTCTTCCCGGGCTTAAACCATCTGATTTTCATTTCTGTGTTCGCCCGCTCTCCTGATCCTCTGACACAATGCCGAGCACTCATTTTTTAAAGGAATTGAAGACTTTTTTTTTTTTTTTTTGGTACCAGGGATTGAACTCAGGACCTTGTGTTTGCCAGGTGCTTATACCACTGAGCTATCTCCCCAGCCCCTTAAAAAAAAAAAAGTCGAATACAGCTCACACTTTCAGGAGATTCCGCCCTGGACTTCTGGCTCCCAAGCAGGAGCACCATGGCAGAAGGCCACGGCAGGGTGAAGCTGCTTAGTTAGTGGCAAACAGGAAACAGTGAAGAGGGCCAGAGGGGAAGGGCCCAGGATCACAGACAGTCCCCAAGGCCACACCCAGGAACAGGCTCTGCTACTCTGCAAGGCATCTCTTTATCCAACGGATCTGACAGGAGGATTAATGGTCAGAGTTTTCTCATCTATAAAAACCTCCGTTGGTCAATGAAGCTCTACAATATCATGAACCCAAGCCGTGTGCTGTTTCTCCAGAACCGCTGGGTGGAGAAGGCTTCAGGGATTACAGGCAGTGTCCTAGGCCTTGACCTGATGCACTGGTGAGAGGCCCACAGCAAGCATGGTGACACATGGGTGTTCGGTGGCATAAAAGCCACTGTGAGGGCCAGCCAAATAGCTTAGTGGATTAAAGCACCTGCAAGCAGACACAGGGGCCAGGGATTTGATCCCCGGGCCTACCGTGCCAGCCCCACACCCAGAGTGCACTGAGACGGCAATCGAGACTGGGCATGGTGGTGCGCGCTTGTAATCCCAGCTTTTGGGAGGCTGTAAACAGGCAGATCACTCTGAGTCCAGTGTAGTAGCGAGCCCCTGCACACCCTGTAGACCCTTCCCTAAAGTACGCGCTGTCCAGCAGGACAGCAGGCAGGAAGGACATGTGTGGCCACGCCAGGACAAGTTGTTCTCCTCTCTGTCCATTCGTGGGAGGACGGGGCACAGCAGGACACTGCTCACGGTTACAGTGGCCACTGCTCTCAGCCACAGACTATGGCGTGATTCGCAGAAAGGAAAGGACAGAAGAAGGAAAACACACTTTATTGCTCGTCAAAGGAAGCAAAGCAGGAAGCTCCTGCTGATAGCACGAGGAGAAGTGCCTGCCAATTTCTGTAGCTAAAGCAGAAGGCACTGCCTCCGTGTCTGGTGCTGGGTAATAGATGCATCTTTTAAGGCTTCGTCAAAGGTTGTGGGCTTTCGTCTTTGCACAGAAAAGGAGCAGCTGACTAAATCCATGAGAATTTCTCTGAAGCAGGAGAAAGCGCATCAGACCAACTTAGCCCCGTGCTCGTTTCGCTAATGAGGAAAGCATTCTTGTAGCGAGCTCTGGAATCGAGGCTTAGACACAGGCATACTCAGCAGCATGTGAGCCCCACACCAGCAGAAGCACGGCTTCTCTCAAGAGACCTCACCACCCAGAGGTGCAGAAGGCTGAGGCGAGTGGGAATGATTTAGGGCGGGACAAGCCCTTGGCTCAACTCATAAGTTTAAAAAAAAAAAGGCAGGGGGAGAAAATCTGGCTGGGTCCCTTCCACACTCAGGGTGCACAGGGGCAGAGCGGTGTGGAGAGCAAGCCCCAGACACTGTGAAACTTCAGAAGCTGTTCCAGAACTTCCTCTGGAGGCCCCATTGTACCCAGGACCGCACCTGCACCATCTGCCTTCGCCCTCCTGGGCCACCCCTTCCCCGTGGACCAGTTGTGCCCCAGGCAGAGAGCCTCTCTCCTGCAAAGGCTGCACATGGACCCCATCTCAAAAGTTCCCTAAGCCCTTTGCCTTTCTGTGTCTAAGCCTCGGGCCCTGAGGAAAGCTGCGGGCCCTTGTTCTCCCGAGTAATTACTCGTGTGCTGGAAACTGAGCCTCTCTCTCTGCACCCTGGGCCAGTGGTGGCGAACCACTGACACCCACGCTGCAGCGGGCAAAGCCCTCTCTGCCGGCATGTGAGCCACGTCGTCCTGGCAGCTGAGCACTGCGTAACAGTTGCTTCTTCTGAAACCTCAGCATTCAGGTTAATTTGCAGCGCTGGCCCTTTTCGACACATAAGAGGGCTTGGGGGGGCAGTCTGGGCACTCGGTCTCTGGAAGGTTCTCAGCACCGCCTTTGCCCCCTGGTTCTCTCCTGCCTGGAATGGGAACAGGGACAGTGGTCACTGATGTCACCCTACGACAGGACAGAATGAGCCTAGGCTGCGCTGACCTTGATCTTGGACTGGAAAAGTGTAGGAAAATGGAAATAATTATTCCAAGGTTATTCTGCGATTACACCAAGCACCGCAGCGATTCTCCCTATTAGTGCTGCTTATATGAAACTCAAAGGCTAGCGTAACCCAAGAGCACGCTAGGGGCCCCGCTGGTCACCCTGGGGCCAGGCTGTGCCAGGTGCCACCAGGCAGACATTCCTTGCACTGCTCACCGCTCTACCACCCTCGCCTGTCCTGTTGCTTCCAAACTCGAGGACAGATCAGGTTCTGCTGTCTGCACTTCCTCCTGTGGGACATGGGCCCCTTCTGGGTCCTCAGGCAAGAGGTTGCAGCTCTGCCCAGTACTTGCCCGCTGCCACCACTCAGGGCTCTCCGCTGGGCACAGCCCCTCCCAGCCAGGGCTTCCCTTGGACCTGAGCCATCTGACAGCATCAGCCTCCAATGAGAAATGCAGATTCCCAAGCCCTGCTCAAAAACGTCTCCACAGATGCCTGCCCGCAGGCGCGTTTGCCAGCCTGCTCTGTGCTCTGCGTCCCGGCTCCTGGGCTCTGTGCCCTGTGACACTGGCACAAACACCCGGCACCACCTCCATCCTCATTTCCTCACTGCACACGGACCCAGTGCCTACCATGGCCCAGGACCAGAGGCGGATGGAGAGGAGAGGAAGCCTACGAGAAGCCATGGACAGCTCCTCCCATGAACAGCTCACTATCAAAGGTCGAGAAGAAAGTGGAGAATAATGACAGCTATGCAGCGAGAGCGGGTCACCATTAACAGAACTGTCAAAGTTTCATTCGCACTCAGCAAAGGGAAGGCTTGTAGGCAGAGGAAAGGCTACCTCTTCCTTTAGGCCAGAGAGGCCCACCAGAACTGCTTCTGGGGTGTGTCCCTCTAGCAGTCGCCCACATACCCCAGGCTGCTTCTGGCCACGCGCAGTTTCCAGGCCACAGGAGGGGCCTTGTCAAGCTGCCCCCCTCATTTAGAAAATCAGTTTCCTATTATTGCATATTTAGATAATCTCTGACTTGTTTCTTTTCTGTCCTTTACCCATTGTGATCATTTGGAATTTAAAAATATTTTCCTCTGGAAAGTTCCATGATATATAACTGGCAGATCAGAAAACAGGATTTTAAGGTTCCCTTGATCTGTGTCCATTTGCAAGGTAAAAAAAAGTGAATGTTAATTTTAGTCCTTTGTGTGTGTGTGTGTGTGTGTGTGTGTGTGTGTGTGTGTGTGTTACCAGGGATCAAACTCAGGACCTTGTGTTTGCCAGGCAGCAGGCACTTACACTATTAAGCTATCTTCCTGGTTCACTAACTTCATTTCTTTTTTTTTTTTTGGCAGAACCAGGGATTGAACTCAGGCCCTTGTGCTTGCCAGGGAAGCACTTATTCCACTGAGCCATCTCCCTGGCCCCCCACTAACTTTATTTCCACCTCAATATTAATAAATGCCAGCCCTGCCCCCAGGATGTGCTGACATGGCGATTGATAGTGGGTGTGGTGGCCGAAACAGGAGGATCACTGCAAGTCCCATGTACATAGTGAGACCCTGCAGAAGTTGTACTAACTACATAAGAAAAAAAAAGAATATTAATAAAACCCATGTTTGGTGACACACAGTTGTAATTCCAGCACTCTGGAAAATTGAAGGAGGAGGATTACAAGTTCAAATCCAGCCTAGGCAACAAAGCAATGCCTGTCTCAAAATAAACAGGGCCAGGGATATAGCTCAGTGGCTGAAGGACCTGCCTAGCAAGTGAAAGGTCCTGAGTTCAATCCCTGATAGCACACACACAGAAAAAAGAGCCTCACTTTGCAGTTCAAAATAAGTAACAAAAGGGCTGGAAATGTAGCTCAGTGCAGAGGCCTTATATTCTATCCCCAGTACCACAAAGAGAAAAAACAATAAAGATAAAACTTTAGAAATGTTCATTGGTGGCTGTCAAGATAGTTCAGTGGACTAAGCACCTGCTTTGGCAAGCACAGGGACAGGGACCAGGGTCCAATCCCCAGTCCTGCGAGCTGCGTTAGCCCCACTGCTGAACAGAGTCTGGGCATGGTGGCACTTGCCTGTAACGCCAGCAGTGGGGAGGCTAAAAACAGGAGGATCACTATGAGTCCGATCTACACTGTGAGAGAGACCCTATAGACCCTGTACTAAATACATTTAAAAAAAAGTTCATGGGCAACTTCTATGTTTTCATTTGAAATTCTTCTTAATATTTTGATCATTTGTTCATTGCAATATTTTTATTTTTCTTACTAGTTTCAAAAAGGTTTTTAACCTTACAAAAGACTGTTCCCTTATTGCACATATGTGATGCTTTTAGTTTTTAGGAATGTGTTGATTTTTTATTTTTGAACATAGTGTATTTGAGAACATGAAATATTTTGTGTGTGAGTGAGTGTGTGTGTGTGTGTGTGTGTGTGTGTGTGTAGTAAAATCTGCCAGTATTTTCCCTATGAGTTCTGCCTTGCTTGGCAATTCCTCTTTGCCAAGTCTCATTTTTGAGCTGCCGTGTATTTAATCGCTCTGCTATGCTTTGCCATATTTTATGTCCTATCAGTATATGTTGTAATTAAACACTGATTACATACATCCTTAACAGGCCATTTTAGCACATCAAAATTTTTGTCACTTCATAAGTTTTGTCATTGGTTGCTCAAAGGAACCAATTATCGTAGAAATATGGAAAACGCATCCCCACCTTCCAGATGGGTTGAAGTCAAATGTGCGCTCAAATAACGGCTGTCATGAGGGGCCAGGCTTTATGTGCACTCAGTCAGTCTGCAGGGAACTGTCCTTCCCTTCAGGAACAGCCTTGCAGAGGGGTAAAGCGCCGACCACTTCAAAGCTGCAAGCACTGAAGAAGGAAAATGGACAGAGAGCGCTTGTCCCCCCCACCTGGCACCTGGACCTCACCACAGCCCCCCCCCCGCCTCTCGCCTCTCGGCTGAGAACTGATTTCTTTCTGGGCTCAGTTTCTAACCCACTAGCGCGTCCCTTGCCCAGGTCTCTGACTGCGGGTCTCTGCCCCCTCCACTCTGACCTGGGGCGCTCTCCAGCCTCCTTGCGCTCACCTCCCTCTGCGCTGGTGACCAGCTCGCCCTGGCCTCCCTGCCTGTCTGCCCCTCCGGCCAAGCTGCCCCTCACTGTGGGTCCTCTTAGTCACCTCACGGGTCAAGGGCTACAGGCCCAGATTCCTTTGTCCTGCTCCACTGGTTCTCAGAGAATGTGCTGTACCAGCGGCACGGACAGGGATTTGGGAGCTGTGAAATCCTCAGGGCCAAGCCCAACCTAGCGAACTGGAAGCTCTGAAGCTGGCCCCCAGCCGTGCTGACGTTCAGAAGCGGCTGCTCTACATCGTGCACTGAAACACCCAAGCTGCCCTCCAGGCCAAACACCTGGCAGCCGCATGGCGAGCTCCCCACACGACACCCCCTTTTCAGACGCCTAACAAGCACCTCAGCTCCTCCAGAAGGGAACAATGCACTTTATCCTGCCAGCCCCAGCTCAGCCCTGGTGACCAGTGTGTGGCACCTCTGGGGATCTCATTGCCTTCCAGGCTTGGCTCAGACCTCACCTTCTGCTGCATCCTGGCCTTCGTGGTTCTCAGTCTACAGCCTCCCACCCCTCCCTGTCCCTGCCTGCGCTTTTCCCCTGACCTGCTGACCGCCTTCTCTGGACTTACCCACTCTGTGGCTACTCTTCTCTGTCCACAATGGAAACTCTGGCTCTGCTTTCCTTTCTTTGAAACCGGTGTTGGAGATTTGTGATGGTTGATACATTGTGTTAGCTTGAGAAGTCTAGAAGCTTAACTAAGGACCTCAGAGTCCTACACCCTGGAGCACAGAGGACAAAGTTTAACTGAGGTCCTCAGAGTCCTGCTGCCCAGAGCATAGTGGACGCACCCTTGTTACTCCAGCCGGCTGCTCACTGTGTCGACTTGAGCAGTTTAGAAGTTGAACTAAGCGACTCAGCAGAGGGCCAGGATCCCCGTCCTGAACCTGTGCGAGAAGAGACCAGGGGGTGGTGTGAGCCCAGGAGGAGGGGAGAAGAGGCGCGCTCGCCCTCCTCTTCGGCCTTGCTGCTCTTGCTGTCGTCCACGGCCGTGAGCGGCCGGCCCGTGCCAGGCCCCTGCCTTGGAGCCAGCTGATTACAGGCCGGAACCTCCACCCAGTGTGCGCAAGATAGATCTTTCCTCCTTTAACTTTGGGCATCAGGCATTTTGTCCCAACAAAAGAGAAAAGTAACTAACACAGGTTTAATCCGTGTTCTCACTAAACTTTATCCAGCTATGGTCTGGGGGCAGGGTGGGGAGCGATTAGGCTGACGCCTCTGGGACTGAACGCTGGGGGCTTCATAAGGAGAGAGAAAGGAGGGGAAAAGTACACGCGGGCTCCCCGTCCCTCCCCGCCGCCTCGGGGGACCCCCCACCATCTCAGACTGCCAGCAAGAGGCCCGCGCTATGTGATGTCTTGACCGTGCCCCTCCCACAGCGGGGGGAGCCACGGCAAACCCCTCCTGCCTTGGGGTGTGGTGCTCTTAACAACTTGAATGGTACTAGGGCGGCCCGTGAGGGTGCAGCCTGTGAGTATTTTCTCCATCGTCCAATCCAACACCCCGAGTAATGCCTAATACGAGGGGAACACTCGTTAAGTATTTGAGTGACTGCATTCATGTAATTCAGTCCTCTTCCACCCAGCTTTGGCTGAGCTACGCCGACCAGAAGGGTGACTAAAGCATGACCTCACGATTCGCAGCACATTGTCGAGTGGGGGGAGGGAGGCCCAGGGCCTCCGCCCACGTCCTACATCTCTGCCCTGGATGTGTGCGCACACAGAGCTTGCGAGCGCAGCCCCAGGGCGGCGCCTTCAGGGGTTATCTCTGGTGATCTCATCCACACCCCCGCTGATGCTCAGAGGTGACAGAGCCTGAGGGCCTCTGAGACCTGCTGACCACAGACCCGGGGAAGTGCCGCACAGGTAGCTCTGGGCGTCGGGCTCGTGCTGGACCCCGGTTGTGTGTCTGTGTGCCGCATTCGGGGCTCTCCCTTCCTCCACCTTCCTCCCTGGAGTCCTGTCCCTGCCACCTCCCATCAAGTCCAGGGCGCTCACCTCGACTGCAGTCACACTCCTCAGGGCCCCCTACACTATTTCTTCTTCCTAAAAAACTTCACAATCAACTGGCTCCACTTTGGGGGGGGGAGGGGGCAGCTGTAGATCTTTTTATTGGGATTCTGTTAAATGCACAAAATAGCTCAGTCTCCAAGTTGTTGAGCTGTCCAATCCGAGCACAGGTAGAGCTCTCTGCTCATATAAGCTGTGCTTTCAAGTTTTCCAGGAGGACTTCGTGGCTGTCTGCATGCGGGCAGCAGGATGTCCCAGGTTTTATTCCCAGCTGTCTTATTCTCTTTCTGCCATTAGCTGGGTCCCATTCTGTTCTGTCTCATTCAGGGTATGTCATTTTAAAACAATGCAACTGTGGTCCTCTGAGCAAGCTGCTGTCACTGCATAATATTTTCTGGGGAGCACACATGTTCAGTAGCACTTCTAAATTTTCCAGCTTTCTGCCCTTCTTCCGGTCCCGCAGCCACTGCTCCATCCCTACCCGCTTGGGCGTCCTCCTAGAGGCCTCCCTGCCTCCTGTCCTTTCTCTCCTGCAGGCCCCCATGCAGGCCCCCTCCGTGTCCTGCTCCCCGTTGGAGCCTGCCACCCTTCCAGGGGCTTCAGCTGGCTTCTCCATAACTGAAAGCCTGCCGCACCTCCGTCGCTCTTCTCTCTTGTGTCCCTGCCCGTGTCATCGTAACCCTCCAGCAGACGCACCACCCCTTGGCGCACCCATAGCAGCTGTGTGCAGCCTGAGCCCATCATTCATGCAGGGCAGGGTGACAAAGTCACAGCCACCACCCAGAGGCCAGGTTCAGGCAGCAGGTGCAGGGCGCGAGGTGGAAACGCACTTATAGGGGAGGGGGGCTCCTCTCCATGACAAAACTGGTCATCTCCAAACTGTCCCTAATCCACAGTCTGTAGGAGTGAAGAAGTTACTCATGAGAATGTACACTGAAACCCATAAATTTGCTCAATTTCAACAATTATTAGTGAACTTTGAAAATTAAACCAAAGTAAGATACCAGTTTTATTAGACTGACAAAAATCAGGTAAAGTGAACATAGCACTAACAAAAACAGGAGGTGGCTTTTTCTCATGCTGTAGATTGGAAAATAAATTATTTCAGCCATTCTGAAGAATATTTTTGTGGCATCTACTATGATAAAAGATGGACATGCTCCCAAGCGGCACCCCGACTTTCAGTTCCAGAGAACGGGCACTAAGGTCTTTACTGCAGCGTGGTGGCGGCCGTGGGAGCCGGCAGCCAGCTCCACCAGCACCGGGCGCGCAGGCGGGCGAGTTCCCCCGCCACAGGAAGAAGGCGGCGGGAGGAGGAAAGAATCACGGGAGAGAGGGCGGGAGAAGAAAGGGGCAAGGGAGGAAGAGGCGGACGGCGTCAGGGCGGGCAGACAAACACAGATCTCCAAGATTTAATTATTAAAATAAGGGCCGGCGGTATAGCTCAGAGGACTAAGCGCTTGCTTAGGTAAGCGCAGGGACCAGTGTTCGATCCTTGGTTCTCCCAGCCGCGCCGGCCCCGCCTTCGGGTGCGCTGAGCCGGCGATGCAATCCGGGCGCGGTGGCGCGCGCCTATAATCCCAACACATGGGAGGCAAAAAGCAGGAAGATCGCTATGAATGTGGGCTGTATGCATAGTGAGACCCTGCACCAAAAAAATAGAAAAAAGACAAAAAAAAAAAATTATTAAAATAAGTGCGCTGGGTCTCCAAGCAGCGAGGAGCAGCATAGACTTGAAAACTCAAGAGTAGATGAAAAACGTCAGACACAGAATGACAAGTTCGTGTCCTTCATGTGCAAAGGTTTTTTAAAAAACAAAGAAACAACTAGACCCTGTTACCAAGCAGAAACACATGCTGCAATTACTTTTTAAATGGACCTGAGGAGAGAGGTTCCGCTCTCATGGGAGTAGCAGACTGTGAGGCTGCAGTGGCCTTCACTTAGACATCAGAGGTAGATCTGTCAAAATATTAACAGTCATTAATTATACACAGTACAAAAATGAGTGCCGTGTTTCTAAAATTTTCCATTTTTTCCCCCAAATAAATAAATAGGAACATTATGAAACACTTTAACAATAAATATTTTTACAATCTTCTGACAACATGGAATAAAAAGGCTTTTGCTCCCTGACAACAGCCCAAATGAATATCCTGACAGAAACTTGATTTGAAAACCTAAAACATAGCTGGAGTATGGAAGCATCTGCCAGGCATGTCCGGATTACCGCTAGCAGGCTGGCCTGGGTGCTGCTCTCAGCAGTGAAGATGTAAAATGAAGGAACTGTGTCACCTGTAGGCGTCAACGCTGCTGGACATTCTATGTGTAGCTCAAGACCGGGCCTCTTCACACGATGTGGCCGGGTGGCCCAGTGGTCCCATTGAGAACAGCAGTCTGGACACGGATGACTAACCAGAGACACGGAGACATGGGGGGGATCTGTTCTGGGGTTTTTACCCCCACCAACATGTTTTCGAGAGCAAGCTAGCAGCCACCCAGATACACTGCCTTTAGCCAACTTCCTCTCTTGAGTTGGTGACAAGGAAGGGGCTCTGTGTGACACAGCCTTTTCTTTGTAACAGTGGATCTATTCATTTCAAAATAGGGAGGAGGCCCAGGTCAAATGGAACCTTCTCACCTCTGCAGCACACCTGAGCTTAGGCACAACTGGGAGATGCTGAGCAGGAACTCAAAAAGGGGTCCCATCAGGACCCCCAGAGAATCCCATCACAAATACAAACTCCTGGACATCACATTCAGCAGCTTCAATCAACAGAAAAGAAAGATACAATTCCCTGTACCTTTGGAAAAACTTTCAAAATATTCATATTTACCTGATCTGCTGGACATGATTGGAGAAAATGAAAAATGCTACTGAGGAGGTAACCTGTACTTCCGGCTTAACAGCTCGGGGTGCCTGGTGGTGTGTGGAGGGGTGGCTCGTTGGTTGCCTGCTTGACGCTCGGCTGATCAGTTGGCTGGGGAGCTTGTTTCATCAAAATTGAGACCTAAATTCTTACCTATCCTCTCCCACTTGCCTCTTGCTTTCCAAAGTAGAATTTTGGAATTTCCTTTGGTCTGTTTCCCATCCCACCCTTGTCTGTCCCATCAGGATTTGGGTAGAGCAGCCTGGAGTGTGATTTCTCCTCAGACCCCTCTGTTCTGGACCCATCTGAGGACAAATGAATAAGCCGAGGGCTTCTATCCGTGGCTCTTGGCTGGCATGTCTTGTAATTCACCAGAGAGAGGGTGAGGGAAGTGGCACAATCCTGACTTCTTAGGCAAAGTGGTTGTGTCATTGGTTCTACATGTTGTGACCCTGAATCTCAATTGCTGACTTGAAGGGTTGAAGAGCCTCCCAAGAAGGGACTGGATCGCGGATCATGTCCACATCGCTGGGTTAATTCAGTCAGATCTATAGCTGAATACGGTGGTAGAAGACAGGGCCCAGGCAGAGCGGGGCCACTGCAGGTTGCCTTGGGTGGGCGTCTCTCTCTGGCACTCTTCGCTGTGCTCTGCATGCCTGCCTCCGTGAGCAGGGGTGCTCCACCATGCCCTTCCCCTGCTGCTTTGAAGCCAGCCAACCATGGACTGGAACTTCTGAAACCATAAGTCAAATCAAACCTCCCCCCTGTGAAAGTGTGTGGTGGAAGGTGTCTGTCCCAGTGACAGGAAAGCTAAGACACGTGTCAACCTGCCACAGGCATGGAGTCCCCAGGCGTTGGCCAGCGCTTGTGCTGGGTGTGTCCCTCAGAGTGTTGCTGAGGAAGCTGAGCATTTAGACCAAGCAAATCACCCTTCCCGGTGTGGGTGGGACTCACAATCAGCCGAAAGCCTGAGCAGACAGAAAAGGGCAGCCATCCCTCAAGGAAGAAAGAATTTTTCCTGCTGAGACATTGATTTTTCCTGACTTTGGACTCAGACTGAAACGTCAGGTCCTCAGCAGGCTGGAGTCCAGTGGCCTTTGGGCTCCGCATGGAGCCACGCCCACGGCTGCCCGGGTCTCCCACACGCTGACTTTCATAACACACCAACTGATTTCTGGAAGTAAACGTCTTTGTGTTAGTAGGTAGGTGTGTGTGCATCCTCCTGGTTATGTTTCTCCCAGGAGCCTCACAAGCAGCAAGAGAAAAAGGTCATGCTCACTTTACGGGAGGAAGCTCCGTGGTCGAGAGAAGTGCACGACTTGGTAGGACTCGCACGGTCGTGTCAGCACCAAGACCTGGACCAACTTCCTCTGACAGTGTACAGACCCCACCTTGGGACTTGCTTGTCAATCTTCCATGGCTGGCGATCAGTGTAAGCTGACCAATGACCCACTGAGAGCTGTGACTTTCTTTAATGGAAAAGACACCCCACTTTGGAGATCCCCACTGCACCCCGAGAATGCCAGCTCTCCACTCCTGGCTAGGCCTTTGCTTGCCGAGGTGGGGCCGGCCACCTACCTGCTCAGCGTGTGCACCTCTGGGCTCCTAGGAAGCACCTGCCGAGGTGTGTGATGCTTTATATCACACCTGGCTCCTGCATGCTCTGTGGACCCCATTGCGATGTTCTCCTGTCAATCAACCTCTCTCCAGGTTTAGTCAGAAAAGAAAAGGCCCCTCAGTGATGACAGACTGCAACTTGTACATCACATACCTCTGGGAGATGCCCTATGGACACCACAGGAAAGGCAAGCATCCAGGTGCTCAGAGGCCACTGAAGAAACGCTAGCATCTGTCCCTCAGAGCTGTCACTTGCATGGATACACAACTGCGGGCAGGATTCCATGGCATAGTCAACTACCTGCCTACTTGGGCTGGCCAGTGCAAGGCGCCAGGCAGGGGAGACGCAGAGGGACCACCAGAGAAGTGGTGGACTGGAAGGGAGGTCTGTCTGGGCCAGGGCAGGGGAAAGAGCCAGGCCAGGCTGAGCACAGGCCATGAGCAGGCAGCAAGTGAATAGAAGTCACCTCTGTGCAGGCCAGAGAGCAGATGAAGTCTCCCGAAAAGGCAGAACTCCCTGTTGGGTGAAGTAGCGGGTAGAGAAGACATGACACATGACTGACTCAGGGAGGGGCACCTGGCTTTAGAGGCAAGGACCTGCCACGGACTGTGGGCTCAAGGCATGTCACCTGAAATACCTGAGCTTCAACAGGTTCACCTGGAAAGTGGGCTGAGGCTACTCACACATGGGTGGTTGGTGGTCAGGACAAAGTAGGACAAAGCTGTCTACAAACTGTGACCCTTGGGATTAGGTCTCAGTGCCACCCCTGGTAGTGTTTGGGGGAGATGTTCAATGGAGTCCCTAGCTTCTGTTTAGCCAGAGCTGTCGGGCACTTCATGCACTGTGGCCCCACAGTCATTTCATGGGGTGAAGGTTGGAGACGGCCTCACAGCTGCGAGCACTCATGGTGAAAGTCCGCTCCTAGCCAGGGACCACCAGCATCTGAGGCCCAGCCACCCTGTCCTGTCTGGTGTCACTTCGGCTGGCTCCATGTCTTCCTCACAGAGGTATGACAGGAAAGTGGCACCCTCCCCAGCCAACCGCCACACACAGAGGGCTTTCTGTGGCCATCCCAAGCGTGACACGGCCAGTGTGGCTGTCAGAACCCTCGCGCCCATCTCGCTGGCTGGATCTCCTCCAGGCCCGCTTTCTTCGTGCCTTTCCCAGCATTGTCCAGGCCCAGCAGGAGGGGTGCTTCTCTGATGCAGCGTGGTTGGAGAATGCATAATGAGGTCATCCCACGGCAGAAGAAAAGACCTCTGTGTCCCTGGGTGCCGGGACTGGAGGCCAGGCTGTGCATTATGCAGCTCTGCTCCTCAGAAATAAAGTGGTGACTGTGTGGGCATGTCATCTGGCCTGGCAGCTCCAAGAGGGGACTTGGCGTTTCCGTTTGTGCCTTCCAAATACTGTGGGCTGCGTGGCCCCAGGCTGACCTGCAGCCTCCCTGCCAGGACGGTGGGAGCCACCCACGAGGAGAAGCCCTGGTCTGTACTGCCCCCGGCTGTGCAGGTCCATCACGGCCGCATGGCCTCTGTGGGCAGAGAGGCTGTGGGGGCCTGGGGCTCCTGGATCAGTCAGTTTTCTGTCCCTGCGACAGAATGTCAGAGACCGGCAATTTCAAAGGAGTGAAGATCTACCGGGGCTGATGGTTTCAAAGGTTCTGTCTGTCCATGGAAGGCTGCCTCCTCTGTGCCTCAGGGCCTGTGAGGGACACAGCGTGGCACCCCGCCATGAGTCCCTAAGTGAACTGGCCTGCTTGTGAAGTCATCGTGCCCAACAACTCCGCGTCTGAGTGCTGCTGTGTGTGGGGCCCCACCCCCACCCTGAGGTCCGGAGGGACGGCCAAGCGCCAGCCTATAACAGACACAAGAGGCTCTCAGCCCGTACCTCAGTGACCGTCTGTCACCTAAAGTGCTCTTCCTCGGGCTGGGGAGGCACAGAGCCTGGAGCACTAGCGTGGGGGGCTGACCACAGTGCAGGCCAGTGAGGAAAGTGGTGGGGGCTTCTGCGGCTGGGTGGGCCTCCCAAAGCTCACGTACTGGAAATAGATCTCCAGCACCAACTGGGGAGATTTTAAAAGGCATCCGTCATTACGAGAGGTGGACTGATAGTGTCATGGAGGGAGCAGGCAGCACGGCAGACGGGGTCCTGCTTGTGCCCACACACCCTCCCCTGCAGCCCTGGCACGCACGCTGTCTCCTTCTGCCCCCTCCATGGCATGATGCCATACAAATGTGTTCTCTGGGTGCTGGTTCTGTGCACTCAGACCTCCCTGCCTCCAAACTCACAAGCCAAGTACTTGTGTTCACTATAAATGATTCAGTCTCAGGTACCCGGCTACAGTGACAGCAAACGGACTGAGACAGAGCCTGGCATGCGCTGCCCAGGCCACCAAGGCCAGCTCTCTCTCTGGCACAGAGAAGCAGTGGATCGCGTGGGGTAAGGTGAGAGTCACAGGTCAGGCAAGGGCCAAAGAAACCACAGGAGAGGGAAGGGGAGGGGGGAGGAGAGAGGAGAGGCGGAACCTCAGCCGGGAGCCGAGGAGCTCTGTCTTAGGCAGCCACTCAAATGGGGCAGGTCAGAAATCACCGGGCCTGGTTCCTACCCCAAGCTCTTAGAAAAGGCCTCAGAGCTCTGGCCTGAGAACCCATTAACGTTTAAACCTGAGCAAGAAGGCTCAGAAGTTCATAGATTGCTTTTTCTGTGTGGAGAGAAGACCAGAACGTTCACATTTTAACCCCACCTCCTACGTCACCCATCTGTCCTTTCTTGCTCTCTGTCTCAGCCATCCCATCACAGACAGTCGTGCCATGGGCTCACGTGAACCTGTTTCCATGCCGCCTCTAAAAGGTGTGTGCTGTGTGACCACAAGTATGGAAAATGTCAAATTGTTAATTTACTCCGTTGTCATTACGTTGTCATTGATCCTCCTTTACATTGATCCCACGGTTCTTGACACTGCAGCAGTTCTGGAAATCCTCTCTCATGAGGGTCTTTGCTACACTGTTAAGACTGCTTTGATGCCCTGAATCTGTTCAAAATGTTGACTTTTTCATGGCCAGTTTGAAATCGGGTAAGAGTTACAAGCTGCCCTCTGCCGGCTCTGGTGGACGAGGTGGACAGGCATGAGCTGCAATGCTCCTGCAAGCCACCACTTGGTAGCCACCCTCGCCGTATTGTTGATCACACTGCATCATGACACTCACAAAAGAGGACTTCCAGAACTGCTTCACTCGGGAGAAGTGCGCTCGAGAATTCTGAGGGCGTTCGTGGCAGTGCGTGTGCTTACGACTGAGCACACCCTTTTGTTGATTAGCCCCTGTATGCTTCCTGGCATGTGTCTGTATGTCTGGGCTCTAGAAGCAGGACGGCCTCACTTAGCTGCAGCTTAAAGTTTTCATACTGCCTTAAGTTTTAAAAATCCATCCCCAGTGCTAAATGCACACCTCCTCTGTCACTCCTAAGTGCAGCTCTGTGATGTGTGTCCACCACATTCTTTCTGCCACCCCCAGGGCCTGGGGACTCTGCTGGGCTTTGTCTCCCACCACCAGGGACACACACATACACACACACACACACACACACACCCCTCAGCCCAGCCCTCATGACCCGTGAGAGCTTGGTATGTGTGTGTGTATGTGCGTGTGTGTATCCAGAAGTCAAGTCTCAAGGTCACAGTCAACTGACCTTTCCCAGGGGACGTCAGTCTACACTCCTGTCCCCACAGCATCAGGTTCAAGGCCCCACTCCCTGCCAGCATCGGCAGGATCCAGCTTCTACTTTTCTAATTTTTCCACCAGATTTAAAGTGAGGCCTTATGGTTTTAATTTACATTTCTGATTTTACAAGAGTTGAGGGACCACATCGTGGGGTGGCTGCTCTCTGAGGATTCTAGAAATTGCCTGCCCGTGTGTTTTCCTTGCCAATCTGCAGTTCTTGATCAGTTCTAGATCAATGTATTCAACCACTTTGATATATTTCATTAACTCTGTGGCATGCTTTTTAAGCAGCTAAGTGCAATATCAGTCTCGTACTGTGTGGCTCAGCTAGTGGAAGTGTACGAGGCAGGGACTCCTGGTAGGTGCTCACAGGACGAGCAGCTCCACGGCCTCCCCAGGGGAGCGCGCCCACTAGCAGCCCTTCCGTTTCCTCCCCTCTGGTCTTCCAGCCACGTGGGGACATTCACCTGCTGTCTGCCTGAACAGCGGGCTCCTGCTGGACATTTCGTACACACGGAGCCACGCCGCACGTGGTCTTCTGTGGCGGCTTCTTCCCTCAGCACGATGGCCTTTTCCTGGCTTGCTTGCACCGCAGCCCTCGCCAGTGTACTGTTCATGGTCACCAGACAGCACGTCACTGAGTGGGTGGGCGGGCCCCACCTGCTGGCCCATTCATCAGCTGGGGGACGTCGGCCAGAATGAGTCAAGCTGCTCTGAACACAAATGTGCGTAAGTTATGATGGAGATGTGTGTTTCAATCTCTCCCAGGCACGCCTGTGAGAGTAACTACATGGCAACTCTATGCTTAACATCTTTAAGAGCTCTGAAGCTGTTTCCCATGGGGAACTATGAGATGGATGCCCTATGCCCTACTCTCTACTATTGTGTGCTGCTGTGAGCCGGTGCACAAGGTTCCAGTCCCTCTCCATCTTCTTGGCAGTATCTGTGCTACCTGGCCTGTGAGTGCAGCCACTCTGAGAACCCTGACGTGGTACTGCACTGTCATGGCCTCCATTTCCCTAATGACCAGTGACACTATCATCTTGCCATGTTCTTCTTTTTTTTTTTTTTTTGTGATACCAGGAATTGAACTCAGGACCTTGTGCTTGCCAGCCAAGCACTTATTGTACTGAGCTATCTCCCTGGGCCTTTGCCATGTTCTTCTCAGTAACTTGTATACCTCTTTTCTGTCTTTTCAGAACTCTATTTTTAAATTATTTTTGGGTGTTAAGAACTTAGTGTATTGAGGCTGGGGAGATAGCTTGGTGGCACAGGCACCTGTCTGGCAAGTTCAAGAACTCCAATTTGATCCTCAGTGCCACATGTTGAGCTGGCCCAGGAACCCTGGGCATGGTGTGCCAAGCACCAAAACTGGGTATGTTGGCACATACCTGCAATCCCAGAACTGGGAGGCCAAGGCAGGCGGACCACTATGAGTCTGAGCTGCGTAGTGAGATCCTGTGTCGAAGAACTTAGTCTTCTTTCTTTCTCAAGACTGGAAATTGGACCCATAGCCTCTGCAGTGAGTTAGCTCCAAGTTTTGTTTGTTATTTTTTGTTATAAGTCAGGCTCTTGCTAAACGAAGTTGCCCAAGCCACCCAGAGTGCTGACATTACAGGCCAGTGCCAACATGCTCAGCTAAGTGTGCTTTTGAACAATAAAAGATAAAGTCTGAAGGGCTGAGGAAGCCACTCAGCAACATAAGCACCTGCCCGGCAAGTGCAGGGTCCTCCGTTTGTTTCCCCCAACCCCCGACCAAAAAAGATAAAGCTCTTTGTCATCATTATCAGTTTTTGTTTTGCTTTGTTTTGTGTTGTTTTGTTTTGCTTCATAGTTTGTGATGCTTAAACTTTGTTTTAAAAGCCCTTTCTCTCCCTAGGTCCCCGGGACAGGCACAGACATGCACAGTGCGCACACACTCCTGCACACACTCCTGCACACTCCTGCACACTCCGGCACACTCCTGCACACACTCCTGCACACTCCTGCACACTCCGGCACACTCCTGCACACACTCCTGCACACTCCTGCACACACTCCTGCACATTCCTGCACACAGTCTTGCACACTCCTGCACACTCCTGCACACACCGTTGCATAGCTCACCTCTCCCATTTACGTGATCTCAGCCGACAGTCGGTCTCACTCTCTGCCACACAGAGGGCCCATTTTCCTTCAGTCTGTTCAGTTCCTTCAGTTGCTAGTCTCTTCTTTCACCAATTCCACACTGTTTTAACCTTACTCCCATCGACCCTCTCAGTCTGGAGGGTCGGTCTGCCCCCTCCTGGGAAGCGTCTCTGTCCTCGTGTCTGTGGCCCCAACCCTCTCTGCTGTGTGGCCACCTTGGTGCCTCCGTGTTTCTGGTTCTTCATCAACCAGGCATGGAGAAACCGCCCTGAGTCTGCTTTGTGTTCCATCTTTGGCGGAGCTGGTGCCTTCAGGAGCCCGACCTGCCTGCAGGCTCCCAGGGATGGCAGCCCTCCTGCTGCCTCCCAGCCAGGGAGGGCATCCAAGACTTTCTTGAGCAGCTGCCCACATGCTCAGGGGTCTCCTGCATCAGAACCACAGAGAGAGCTTGTTAAAATCCAGTGCTCCCCAGCTTAGAGGCTTTTCTCTCATTGCTGAGCCTACATACCTGACACCCAGAATTAAAGAGGGAAAGGTTTATTTAGCTCACAGTCTATAGAGTTTCAGCCCATATTTGGCTGGCTCTAAGGCAGAGTGGCACATGGCAGAGAGCAGCTGTTCACGGTGGCAGAAAACAGCAATAGCAACAGCAGCAAAAGGCAGGGCAGGGCAGGGCCGCCCTCTCTTCCTCCTTAGGGTGGGTGCAGACCGCCTGCCCCACAGGCGCGGCACTCATGCCCATCGGTCCAGCAGTCATAAGCTCCAGGAGCCACCCCAGGCCTGCATGAGGCACTGGGGCGCATCCAGAGCGTGGCGCTCCCCGTGCTGTGCTAGAACGGGCTCCCTGGGCACAGGTCCGAGTACAGCAAGGGCAGGGCTGGGCACAGGAGCCTGCGCAGGCTCAGGTCCTGGAGGAGCCTGGCATCATCAGCCTTTTTGCAGGTGGCAGAGCAGCCCCTGAGAGACACCTGCAGGGCAGGGCAGGCCACACCCCACTCCTTGGACCTCCACTGCGCAGCTGAGCGCAGGACTAAAGGATCATGTACTGGCCACTACACCGGGCCACCGCCCCTGTTGGGAAGCATGCAGGGTCCACACTGCTGGCCTCGCCCTCCTGGTGGAAAGCCCCTCGGCTCACGAGCCCTGGACAGGGCTGGAGAAAGAGCTCAGTGTTTCTGCTCAGTGACTTACAAGTCAGCTGTGGCTGCCCTAACAGAATGTCACCTGTTGGGCTTCCTCCATGACAGAAATATTTCCCTCACTGTTCCAGAGCCCAGCCAGTGCTCTGGCAGCTGCCTTGCACATGGGGGGCCTCAGTGGTCTTGTCTTCTAAGAACCTGTAGTAGTTACTCTTCTTTCATTGCTGGGACAAATACCTGACACTTAAGCTTAGGGAAGGGAAGGTTTCTTTAGCTCACAGTTAAGGAGGTTTCGTATTTTAAAGCAACCTGAATTACATAGCAAGACCTCGAGATACTGCCATCCCGTGCTCCAGAGTCTAGAGGAGAGGCTGGGGTGCTGCTGTCTCCAGGATAACCTGCTCCACACCTCCAAGAGAGGCCACCAGGCTTGGGGGTGCACAGAGTGCGCACTGTCAGTTTAATGGTTAGCACCTCTCTGGCCCCACCCCCCCAAGCCCCACCCTGGTCCTCTGGCCATGCCCCCTGGAGCCACGCACTGCCCTTCAAGTGGTGATCACCCGATGATTTACATGAGGCTTTGGGGGGACAGCTAGATACAAAGCATAACAGAACCCCAGGTCATGACCCCGTACTTACCTTCATTTAAAGTTAATTACCTCCTGAAGATCTAATCTGAAGGCCCAGCCTCCATATTTGCTCTCACAGGGTCCAGACTTTGCCATATAAATTTGGAGGGGGGGGTCCAGTCATTCTGCGGCACCACTGTACCAAATCACCACCAACTTGGTGGCTTAGAACAATTCTAATTTACCCTCGTACAGTCCTGGAGGACCAAGCCTGCATCGCCATCTCTGCAAGGCTGTGTCCTGTCTGGCAGCGCAGGGCAGAGGTGCGAGACTCCAGGGCCCCTGCTCCCTGTTTCCAACCATACAGAACTGTCTGAGTGGATGCACTTTGCTCAACTGTTAGCCAAGCATTCTCTGCATATTTCTCACCCCACACCCCCGCACCTCCAGGCACTGAGCAGGGTGTGGGCGCCTTGGCTAGTTGATCCGCACTCGTCGGCCAGGGCTGTGTTGGGGCACAGGCACAGCCAGTGGCCCATGGCCTTCCCTGCAGCTCTCGTTCAGTGGCCGCACTTCTGATGTGTTCTGTCCCTCTCTTGGGGGAGCCCTGGGACCCTACAGTCCATCTGAATCATCCAGTTCAGATGGATTATTATAATCCAACCTGAATAATCCAGGCTCCTCAGGAGCCTTCACTTATTCCTGTCTGTGTGCTCCTTCATCACATGGTGGCCTTGTCCGCAGGGGCCAGGGATGAAAGGGTGGCCTTCTCTGCGGCCAGGCTTGGTCAGCCAGACCCTCTCATTTCCCAGAGACCACAGGTCTTCTGCAGGAGGAGCAGGCAGAAGAAGACTTCTAACACCCTCACAGAATTTCTTCCTTTGTGGTTGTGTTAGCTGCACTCAGAGGGTAATTTCTAGTTTGCTTCACATAGACAGGACACCTGCCACCACACCACATGGGCCTGGAGCACATGCGAGACTGTGCTTGGTTAGGGCCCAGCTTTTCTTGTGTGGGCTTTGTACTTCGTCTGAGCACCATGTGTCATACTTTTGTTTCCTAACTTCAGAAAATTTTCAGCATGGAGGCACTTGGCTCAAATAGGTGCCAGTGTTGCCTGCTTAGAACGTGGACTACTTTCTGCAGGCACTGAGCGGAATGTGAGCACATCCTTTACTGATCAAGGAGCTGCCAAAGTCAACACAGCAAGGTCAGAAGAAACCCAGCAGGGACAGCCAGTGTATCCCCCAGAGACCTGCCTGCAGGAAAGAGTTCCAGAGAAGAGACCTGTCAGGGCGTGTGTTAGGTGTCCCTGCGAAGCCTCACGCAGTCACAGGTGGGGCTTCTTCAGAGGCGGCTGGTCTGGAGTGTGGGACTGATTCATGGTGCCATGCTATGGACTCCAGGATGGAGGTGGGTGATTGCTACGGCAGTCCACTGGCTGACCTGGCCCTGCCCTTATCTCCTGTTGCCAGATACATCACAAAGGACAGAAGGACACTTGCCTCATCCCTCGTTTGCTTTGCTGCCTTCTGCCCACCATGAACTGTTTCCCTCTGCGATGCCCCTCTGCCTTGGAGCCAGCCAGCTGTGTACTGAAACCTCTACAAACTGTGAGCTCAGCAAACTTTCCCTTCTTTAACTTTGGGGGCCGGATATTTTGTCTCAGCAACAAGAACAAAGTAACTAAGATGAGACCCTAGAGAGGGCATTCTCTCTGGAGGTTTAGCAGGGCTGGGGGATCCCATGGAAGGGTGCGGTGCTGGAGATTGGTCACTGTAGAAGCTTTACCACTGCTGGGTCCAAAGCAGCAGGGAAAGGGAGGTAACAACTGGGATCCCAGAGGAGAGAGCGAAGACAGTGAAAGATCAGGGCAAAACAGAAGAGCAGACATGGACACAGGAGTGGCTGCGGAGGAGGAGGAGCCCAGCCCTCTCTCCTCTGATCCTCTGGTCTCATCCTGTGCCCAGATACCAGCCAGAAGGGGGCCTTCTGGGCAGGGACACCTGGGACCAAGCCACCCTCCTGTTTTCCAGACTGCATGTCACCAACAGCTTTCCCTCCTGGTCTCATTCAAAATGAATTGTCAAACTGAAACCTGCCAGTTAAAGGATATCTGCCAAATCTACTTGGACTGTAATAATCTACTGTTGTATATAGACAGAAAAAAGGAATGTAAAGATAGATAGCAATACATTCGTGATACGCCAGGAAGCCATGTGCTTGCCTGCTGTAAGCACATGAAATACTGTGAAGACACATCTCCTGGGCACCCTGGGCACCCCACGCACACTGCTTAGGGCTGACTTCCATGGAGTGAGAGGCAAGGTAGCCAACAGCCTTGCGCTCTAGCCTCCAGCTCTGCGTGCTCCTTGCAGGAGGAGAAACCCCTGCAAGGGGTCAGGGGGACTTGTGGGCACATCTTTAAGCGCTGTCACAAGAATGGTAATGAAAAGTAAGGACCCTCACGCAGCTGGAGGGGGAGACCACACTCAGATGTAACCTTCTCTCCCAGTGCACCGTCATCTACTGGTGGGACAGACAGGCAAGCAGCCACACAAGACAACCTGGAAGTGTGAGCTGGGCTCACAGGAAGGCAGAGGAAGGGAGTGCACTCTGGGCTCCAGAGAGCCACAGAATCTGGAGGACCCCAGAGCCACAGATTTTTTTCCAGAGAGATGGCAAACAGCAACAGTGAAAAACGCTGCCACAAGCCAAGTGTGATAGTCACTGCTATCATGCCAGCACACTGAGGCTGAGACAGGAGGATCCCAAGGTGGGGATTCAGTCCCCAGAGGAGAGGGGAGGGGAGGGGAGGAAAGGGGAGGATGGAGAGAGGGAGAGGGGAAGGGAAGACGGGGAGGGGAGGGAGAGGGAGACTGACATGGTGACACTGGAGCAGAGATACCATCTTTCCACCTCTTGGTGATATTGTCAGTGTTAAACTGGTGGTTCCGAGCTCAGAGCCACTGCCCTGGCTGGAGTCTCACTGCCCTGGGCCATGTGGACATCTTCTGTCCCCTCCTTGCAGCAGAGGCTGCCCCACCTCAGCCACCACTTGCTGCTGCTGCAGGCACAGAAGTGTCAAACCACACCAAGGAGTTGGAGCCCCTTGCTTTAGGCAAATGAAGTCCTCAGTCAATGAGAGACCAGGTTAGGGGAGAGTTCGCTTAGAATTCATAGGATCTAAGCGAATAAAAGCAGTCCAAGGCTGTCAGCGCCAAGACAAAGGCCCCTCCACCTGAGCAGCAGAACAGCTCTGGAGGCCGGGACATCCAGACTCACAGGGCTGCCCTGACCAGCTGGACCAGGAAGGCACGAGGGGAGGTGTCCACTGGCCAGGCAACTTGCAGGCTGTCCACTCATTCATGCTTTCTCCTAAAGCTGGAAGGGAGGGCAAAGGTGACCATGGCCTCAGAGCTGGATCTTGCCGGGCTTTCTTCCCTACCTTAGGGCTCAGGGACCCTGGGTATGTGGCCAGAGTCTAAGGCTTTCAAAAGTGATGTTGGTGGCCACACTCCATGCCAACTGCCTGGCCTGGGGCTCAGCCCCTCTGCCTGCCCACTGCGGCTCCTCTCCACCCGCGTCCCGACTCCAAACTCCTTTCTGCGCTCAGAGCCCAGGCCCTGACCTCACCCCAGAATACAGTCAGGTCTCTCTGGTTTCAGATGCTCAGCTTTCTTTCTTTCTTTCGTTCTTTCTTTCTTTTTTGGAACCAGGGATTAAACTCAGGCCTTTGCGCTTCCAGGCAAGCACTTATTCTACTGAGCCATCTCCCCAGCCCTCAGATGCTCAGCTTTCTGGAAGCAAAAGTTCGGGTCACTGGCTAGATCACCAGCTGTGGTAGCTAACTTCCAATTGAGTAAGAAACACCCAACCCAACTGGATTAGCAAAGCTCTGGGTGTATCTAAAGGACTTATCAAAAACAGAAATCCCACCCAGCACCCAGAGGCTCTCAGCCTGACCGGAATAAAAGGGAAGCACAGGCGGAAGGCTCACTGGTCTCCTCACAAGAGCTCGCCTTCACCTTCACCTTCCCTGCTGTCATCTCCCAGCTGCCAGCGCGGACTCCTCAGGTTTTGGACTCCCTCAACATTTCACCTGGAGACCGCCAACTGGATCGTTGGAGTGTCTTCGTCATGGAACTGCAGACACATAAGGGATCTGCACAAATTCTCTTTCTGCCAGCCTCCACGCGGAGAGCTGTGAAGGAAGAGCTCCTCCCCCCGTCGTCACACATCCCACTCTTCGACTTTCTGCTTTACTGATTCTTCTTTTTTGCATACTGAAAATGTCTTGATTTTCTGGGGCTCTTTTTTCTTTCTCCTTTAACAGACAGATTTTTAAATGAACTACAAGCCCCGATCCCACCTCTGATCTTTGCTTCTCTATGTAAGGGCATTCCTAGAGATTTTTGCACTTGTGGGCTATAAAGAAAAGTCCTAGAAGCACAAACAAAAAGTGAGACAAAGGAAGACTCAGACTGATCGTGCAGTCAGACAGCAGGGACAAGTGGGCCCCGACGAGCTCCATGCACTAAACCCACAGAATCCAGGGCCACACGTGGCACATCGTTCTCCTCTGCTCTCAAGCCCCCTCCATCTGGGCTGCTTCCCCCATCTGGCTGGCAATAGGGTGACCACACTTCCCACTTACCAGGCTTACCATCCTGAACGTCCTGCCACCCGATGCAAGGTGACATCCTACCATGACATGCCGTGTTGCCAGGTAGGCTCAGGCACTTAGACAGGCTCTGTCAAGCTTGCCCTGGGTCCCTGTGTGCTACCTGTGGGCCCTGCTTCCTCTAGCCACTCTGCCCACCTAGGCCACGCACACCTGGAAGTAAAGCGTGGGTATCAGGAGAAAGCTGGACAGACAAGTGCCTGGCTCCTCCTCCACAAGTGCACATTCTGTACGCTGAGAATGAGAAGAGCTAGGACCATCTCAAGGAATACTGGTAGCTGAAGAGGGCTGGATTCTTATGCAGACAGCAGCACTGCTACCTGTAGCATTTGTAGAGAGAATTACATGTAGGGACTTCTGGGTAGCATGAGAGGCAGAACACCAGTTCTGCAGGAAGGCCCTTGCCCTCACCCCCAAGACCTGGGAATATGCTGCCTTACTTACAAAAGGAACTACAGAGGACATGCTGGCACCCAGGCCTGCTCTCCTGCTGCGACAGTGGAGGGCCTTAACAGAGAGACAGGAGAGCTGGGTCAAAATGATGAAGACCCAGCTGGATGTTTCTGGCTTTGAAGACGGACAAGGTAAGGAATGCTGGCAGCCTCCCAGAGCTGAGAAAGGCAGAACAGGGGCTTCGGAAGGGCCCCATGACTCCCAGCAGTGTGGTCTTGGCCACTAGGAGTTATTTGGAATCCTTTTATGTATTCTGAGTCATTTCTACAAAGTAATTAAGTTCTCTTGTTTGAAGCCATTGAATTTGTGATAATTCATTGAAGTAGCAATAAGAAACTAATCCAAGCCGTTCAACAATATATACCTATTTCAGAACATCAGGACGTGTGCCATGGACATCTATCATGTTTGTCAATTAAAAATGTGCCTTGAAAGAAAAGAAACACACTCAGCAATGAGACTACAAAGCGAAGATCCTAGTTAGGCAGAGCCACCGAAGCAAAGGAGAAAGAGGAGCAATGGCTTCCTGCCACGACACCCAAGCCTTGAGCCACATCAGCTCTGAGCCACATCGGGCTCTTGTGTAGACAACCAGGGCCAGGAACACACAGAACCACTTTGGCGGAAGACGTCTGGGACATGCGAGCCCAACGGAGCACAGAGGAGCCACGTGACCCAGCACGGCGTGGACCTGGGAAGGCCCTGTCTCACACCACTTTAACCGCATTTCCACTCGTGGCACTCAAGAGCTACAGCTTTGGGAACATCTGAAGATGGAAGTGTTGGTGTGGGCGAGTGGACCCGTTGCTTCCTCAGTGAGCACTACGAGCTGAGTACTGAGAGATCTCACAGGCAGCAAAGCCAGCAGGTTAGGGCCAGAGGACAAGACCAAGGTGAGGTGGACACAAGGACATGGAATTGTCTGTGAAGCAGCTTTGGGAGGTCCCATAGAGTCTTTTCACAAAACCAATCTAAGACCTGTCCTCCCCTGTATTTTCCCCTTAAATCTTCCCAGCTCGCTGGGCTGGGCATGAGTAGCACGAGGAAGGCCGGGCCGCACAAGGATGGCCACGGTGCTTGCACTAGAGTGCTTTGCTCTCCATGACCCTGACCTCCTCCAGCAGTGGCCAAACCCACTCCAGTGTCTGGCTTTAACTGGGCACATTTACCAGAACTCTTAGCTGCTGTGACCTACGCCAAGCCTACTACGCAGACACAGATTAAAAGCCACCTCTGCAATCTGTGGTAGGTAATGCAAGGGCCGAGGCTGTGCCTGGCTCCAGGACGGCAGAGCCAGTTCCAGACCAGCAGGAATACTTCAGCCATGCCTGCAGCTCGGCTTCTCTGCCATTTTGTTGAGAAGTCTTCTTACCAGGTCCTCCATGTCTTTTGGAGGCAGGCTAGCACAGCAAAGAGACCCTACCCTTGGGCTCAGTCAGACTGGGGTTGAGTCTCAGGCCTGTGACCAAGAGCTGTAGGGTCTGAGGAAAACAAATGACCTCTTCTGAATACCTAAATGTTTGCCTTTCGGGACTCAGCAGCACGTACCATGTCTGCACGGGGCCCCCCTGAGCACCAGTGTCTGCAGGTCTGGTTTATTTGCAGCTTCCTTGGCCTAAATCCCTCTCGCTTGGTTTCCAGAGAACCAAGGAACTTCTAACCGTGCACTTCGCCTGGCCTGCTTCCCGTCCCACCCATCACAGGAGCAGGTGCTGCCTTCCACCCCCCCATCCATCACCATTTAGTAGATTCCTCTAGAAACTGGATGCTCCGTGGCAACACCCTAGCAACAGAAGTGTACCTGAAATTTTATAAGGCTTTCCAGAAATTGTTTTCAAAAGGACTGTTATTCCTTCCCAACATTTTTACCCTAAGGAAATAATTTCTCTTTATTGCTTTTCCCGATCACAAAAGTAATACAAACCCGCTTTAGAAAAGTTAAGCAATAAACAGATACACGGAGTAGAACTGCCCTGTTGCCGGTCTTGCCCCTCCACATCCCACCCCACTCCTAGGAAAGCCTCCAGCACCATTAAACAGCCTCTTCAGGAGGCAGGTTGTTTGCTTTTAGATTTTCTAAATGGAGTCTGTCACTTTCCTGGTTGATGCATAACAAAAAAAAAAAAAAAAAATTAAGGGTCAAAAATGAAACTAACATCTTCCCTTTATTTTTAAAGAAATTACTACCAGAAAGCCTGAAGTCTGTGCTGCTTTATTATTGAGTTGTTTTCCTTTCTTTGGTAGATAATAGATGGTTTTTGTTACCTGAATTTGTCAACATTTTGTGTATCAGAAGTTGTATTTAACGGGAACAGGTCAGACCTAGACTGTTGAAAGAAGGAACTATCTTGAATGAGCGTGACTTTCAAAATGGGCCGATATTTCATGTCCAGCTGAGGGGGCAGCCGGCGGAGAGCGAGGGGCAGCAACTGAAATAGATGCACGAAGGGACAGCGGTGCAGTGGTCCCCGGCAGCACTCTCCGCGTCCCACAGTAGCAGTGCGGCCCCGCCTCACCAGTCCACAGGCATGCTCGCTCCCTGCAGGAGGTCTGAGCGCACAGAACATGTGTGATACAGCCCAGGTCTGGCCGTCAGACCCCGAGGTCTCAGGAAGATCAAACATCTCAATCCCAGTGTCTAAAATGAGCTACTATAAAGGGAAGAGACAAGGTTGAAGCTTTGCTTGAATTGTCAAAGATTTCTCAAAAGAGAGAGAGAGAGGCTGTGGTCTCATAACCATTCATTTGTTCAGCAAATATTTCTGGGGACAAATTCTTGATCGGAGGGGGTGCTTGGCATATTGAGATTAACAGAAAGACACGGACAGACAACGCTCCCAGCCAGCGTGGGCTGCCGACACGGAACAGCTGCAAAGGCAGGGAGCGTGTTTGTGATCAGCATCGGGTATTAAAGGCCTCGCAAACCTCTCCGAACATGTCAAGCCCATTTGCTCACTCAGAAGAGCTGCAAATCCACTATCCATTTACATAGTGTGTGTGCCTGTGTGTGTGTGTGTGTGTGTGTGTGTGTGTGTACGTGCTCCAAGGAACTGAACCCAAGGCTTTGTTCTGAGCTACAGCCCCAGTCCTTTCTTCATTTTTGGAGACAGGGTCTTGCTGTGTTGCCCAGGACTCAAGGTGTGATCCTCCTGCCTCTGCCTCCCAAGTGCTGGGAGCACAGGCAGGTTCCACTCTGCCCAGCAAACTTAGAAACTTCTTTTTTTTTAAAAAAAAGGGGATGGATGTTGATTTGGGTATAAGTTTCCTGCGACTGCCAGAGACCAGGAAGAAGTGCGAGTCCACACCCTTGGGACACCGAACTGGAGAATCTGCTCTCCAGCAGGGAGACTGCGAGGCCAGGTGGCTCTGAGGGTGGGGTCCTGAGGAGGAGTCTCACAGGATCCGAGGCCCGATCGCCTGCCACACACGTCCACTTCCCAGCAGGAGTGGGCCGGAGGCGGGAATCTCCTCCCAGGCAAGGAGAAGCTCTGCAGGGGCCAGCATCCCCGCAGCCCTCAGGAGGATGCCACGGGGTCAGAGCTCTGAGGACCACGCTGGGGTGCTGAACTCCCCACACTATAAGAGAAATGCTTCCTCTTCCATTTGAGAACATGCTCAGGTCCAGGAACACAGCCTGACAGTTCAGAATTGAAACTTCTGGGCCACCTTCCAGGAGCCCCTCCTCGTATCTGTATCAGCCTGGCCTCAAAGGGAAGGAAGAAAAGCGGACAAGCCAACAATCTTATAACAAATGAGCGAAGGACCTGAGGAGACCTTTCTCCAAACAGAGACTCAAATGCCAGCCTGCCTGCAGACAGCTGCTTGGTGTTTCCAAGCATTAGGGAAAGTTCAGGCAAAATGACAGTGAGCTACCACTTCAGATCAGTTGGTGGCTGCCGCTAAAAAGAAACAGAACAACAAGTGTTGAAAAAACATGGGGAAATTGGGTCCCTTGTGCACAGTTGTTGGGACCGTAAAGTTGTGCAACTATTGTGGAAAACAGGACACATGCTCCTTTAAGAGGGGAAGAATATGACCCAGCTGTTCCATGCTTGGGTAAATATCAAAAATGGGCAGCAGGATCTCCTAGAGACATTTACACACCCACGCACACCCCAGTGGCACAGAGGTAGGCGCGGCCCAGGGCCATCCTCAGAAGAAGTGGCTGTAAAGGGGGCGTGTACGTGGATGGGCTATGGCTCAGCCTTCAAAGGGAAGGCAATGCTGAGGCTGCCACAACATGCCTGAGCCTTGGGGCCTTGTCCTTAGTGGACTGTGCCAGATACAGAGGGACAAGCTGTCCAGTTCTACCCATGCAACGCCCCCAGAATAGTCAGATGCAGAGACAGAGTGCTGTGGTGGCTCCCGGGACTGAAGCAGGGGAAGGGCAGCTGCTACCACGCAGTCACACCACCGCACACTTTCAGCTAGGGAGAAATCCTCGGGTGTGTCACGTGGGCGTGTGCTTAGCTCTGTCACCTGTGCATGTTTAAGGGGTCAAGATGGCAATTATGTTGTGCATATTTTACAATTAAATTCTTGAAAACAATTTTGAAGAAGTAATCATGGGAAGTCCAAACAGGATGAGTATTAGCTAAAACAACGCCCAGTGATTTACGAGAACAAGAAATTCAAGTTCAAGTCATCACAGCAGCCAAGACAGCCCAACTACGGACGCTCCAGAAAGAGGATTTCCAGAACGGCTTCAGAGCATGGCGGAGTTAGGGGGCAAGCGTGTTCAAGTGAGGGGTGTATTTGAGCAGAACTATGAAGTATGTCTTTCATGGTAATTTTTTAATTTAAGCATTCAACGTGTTTTTGTCATACCTCATAATCCATTTGGCAATGCAGAGACTTATAAAATCTTAGGGAAGAAATCACCTCTTCAAAAGATAGACTAGAAAAAGAATTTAGGGAAATTTGGACAAAATAAAGCATAATTTTTGCTATCATAATAATAATATTGAGTAGAAAAGCGCTGATGGAAGTTCTAGTATGGTTAGGAGAAGATGGGATCAAAATCTGAGGGGGAAGCCAAGTGCTCTGTCCCTGTGTGGAGGACCTTATTGTTTTGCAAACCCAGTGGCCCCTTCCTGCTGCTGGGACCACCTCTGCCCTGCTCGGTCCAACTCCAGAGCACACTGTCACATAAAATGACCCTGGGTACCCGACTCAAGCCGAAAAGACCTCTTCCGCTGGGGCCAGATGCTCCAGCAACCTATTAGCACATTCAAAGAGGCTGTTTTCAATCTATAGTGTTCTAAGATTCCATCTACTTGGGCATGCAGTTGGGAGAGGAGCCCCCACTCCCACAGCAGCCTGACTCTGGTCTTGGACGGGACCCATGGGCATTTGGGAGCTATGGCGGGCACCATTCTGAATGGTGGCGCCCGAGACACCCTGGTGGCCTTTCTGCAGCCGAGGAAAGGCAGGCAGAGACGTGGGGACAACCGAAGGCAGACCTTGCAGTGATCTTACCTGGGAGACTTTTAGTACCAGGGCCCGGCTGAATCTACTCTAAAGTGCGATAGCCCTTCAGGTCTTGGGTTCAGAGAGTCCTCTTTGCCTTTAGAATAAATTTCTCTCTCTACTTAAGCAGCTCGCTTGACTTTCTGCGTTTTGAAGCCAAAATTCTTAATATGATGTATGGAAGAAGACCGGCACCAATCATTTGTTGACCAGAATTTTTCCATCAATATTCTCAAGAGCTTTATAAATTTTATCTACACTGTGTGCAAAATAATTTGGTATTGGACCAGCCAAATAGGTCAGTGGATTAAAGTGCCTGCTTAGGCAGGGGCCAGGAGTTCAGTCCCCTGGCCTGCCCCTGGGGCACGCTGAGACCCGACTGAGATTGGACATGGTGGCACAGGCCTGTAATCCCAGCACTTGGGAGGCTGTAAACAGGAGAATCACTATAAGTCAGATCTAGTAGTGAGACCCTGAACACCCTGTAGACCCTTCCCTTAAATATAGGGGAAAAAAACATAATAATACTTTGGTATTCAGGGGGAAAATGTTTATCTTCCACAGAAGGATTTCCGTTCTTACCAAGCTTTCTTCCAGTCGGCAGGCAAAGCATGCACTAGCTCAGTTTCTGTCAGTACACGGAAAGCTGCTATGTTTAAGGTAATTGCCTTTGACATTTGTGGCGTTCTGAATCGCTAACAAAAGCTTGCCGCGCTCTAGGCTCTTGGCTGACAGACTTTCCCATTTCCTGGTTTTCAAAGCTGGGCTTTGTAACCACGGAGAGAACGCGCTCCCCTGATCACTTGCTTGAAATGGAGCAGGAAGGCGGAGGCCGGCTCAAGGCAGATCCTGGGGATTCGGCCTCGACTGCTCCCGGACCTCCTGGACCGGGCTGATGGGGCAGGAGCGCTTCCCTCGCAGGCCCGAGCACCCGCCCCTCCGCCGTCCGCAGGCCCGGTGCAGCTCGGGTCCCCAGGTAAATGTGACAGTGCCCGGCCCTCTCGGTGCCCTATCGTCATCGGGAGCCTGGACAAGTGGCCAGGGACCGTGACACCACATCCGACAAGAGCGGCTCGGTCTCTGGCTACGCCAGCGGGGCAGCGGGGCAGCCCTCAGGCGGATCCGCAGAGAAGGACGCGGGAGCCAAGGCCAGCCGGCTGCCGGTGCTCCTCTTCCTGCGCGCTCGCTCTCGCCTCCTTTGTTTTGTTCCTTAATATCAGATTCACCGAGATGCAGATCCCACGGCGCGCAGAGACCCCCTCCCGCCGCGCGCGCATCGTGGTCGGGGCACGGGCTCGGTGCCGTGAGCTGCCGCTGCTGCCTCGACTTTTAAGCACAGCATGCCCGGGGCAGAGCCCGCCCCCTCTCCTGTCCAGTCCCCGGACGCCCTGAGCTACCGTCCTTGTCTCCATGGCTTTCCACCTTGGCCACCTCGGGAGGGGGCTCTCCAGCTCCTGCTCGACCTCCCCGGCCCCAGTGTTCATGGCTTGCGACAGCGCTGCGCTTCCGGTTGTCGAGTGGACGGACCACACCTCCGACGGACATTGGGCTGTTTCTGCTGCTCGGTTGTTATGAGTAATTCAGTTGTACTCATTCATATACAAGTTTTTGCAAGGGTGCATAATTTTCTTTCTGTCGTATAAAAAAAGTAGAATTTTTACTTGATGCAGTAACTAACACTTCTAGGCTCTGCAGCACAATTTTCTAAAATGCACACAACATTTTACAGCCCACTAGCAAGGCAAAAGGGCACCAATTTTTTCATGTATTTGTCAACACTTAATAGTTCCTTTTTTAAATCATTATTATAGCTATCCCTAGTGGGTATGAGGTGACTTCTTTAGGAGTTTTGATACTTGATTCCCTGATGACTAATATCTCGCTTCTTATCCTGTTTGCCATCTTTCTTTCTAAAAAAGTCTTTCTTTAAAATTCAGTAAATGCCTTGTGTCCTAGAAGGCAGCATAAAGGGGCTGAGAAACATCACTGTTTTAAAATTTATGTATTTGGTACAGGGTCTTGCTGAGCAGCTCTAACTTGTAGTGATCCTCCGGGTGCAGCCTCCCCAGCTCTGGGATTACAGGTGTGCGCCACCACGCCCAGTCTTGGTGGCCAGCTCAGCGTGCCCAGGATGGGACTAGCACAGCATTTGGTACTGGGGATCGGACCAGCTCCTTGCGCTTGTCGAGGCAGGTGCTTAGTCCACGTAGCTATCTCCATGGCCCGAGAAACAACACTTTATATTGGCTAGAACAGTACGGTCCTACCAAGAGATGACATGACAACTGATCACTGGTATCAAAATATCACTGGGTTCAACCCCAGCCCGCCATGCCAGCCCGCCCCCAGGGCGCGCTGAGATGGTGATCCAGGCCGGGCACGGTGGCGCGCACCTGTAATCCCAGCACTTGAGAGGCTGAAAACAAGACAATTACTATGAGTCTGATCTGTGTAGTGAGACCTTGTAGACCTGTACTAAATACAAAATAAAATAAAGGGCTCCCACATGGCATAAAGGAAGGAAACTCGAAGAACCCTGAGTGTTTAATTCATATTACTAAGGGGGCAGTTGTAATCTGAAACTTACTATGATTCAATATATTTGTATAGGGCTGGCCAAATAGCTTAGCAGATTAAAGGGCCTGCAAGCAGGCTCAGGGGCCTGGGGTTCAATCCCTGGGTCTGCCTTGCCAGCTCCGCCCCCAAAGCCCACTGAGATGACAGTTGAGACTGCATGTGGTGGCACATGCCTGTAATCCCAGCTCTTGGGAGGCTGTAAATAGGCAGATCACTACAAATCCAATCTAGTAGTGAGACCCTGAACACCTGGTAGACCTGTCCCTAAAACATAAATAAATGAATAAATAAATTTGTATGAATCATAAGTTGGAATAATACATATTTTTCAGAAAGCATAGTCTTGATATGTTAAACTTTGAGTTCCTACAGAATATGGAGATGAAAATGTAAAAAATGAAAAATATTTAAAGAATATGAATAAAGAATTACATATTTTTACACAGAAATTTAGAAATCTAACCATATACAACATTGTAGCAGGACAGTCTTATGACATTATTTTTTCTTTTTCTTGTGTCTTTTCAATACTTGATGAAAAATACCTGTTCCATGTTATGCCTAAGATGTTTGATATGCAGACAGATACTAAAGTTAAACCCAACTGCATACGTTGCAGGGTAATTATAAGCTTCTCTTCTGGAGGGTTAACAACCTAAGTTTGCAGACCAAAAATTACAGAAATGGAAGGGCTGCAAGGTCAGCCAACATTTTAGTCCTAGCCTTTCAAGGTCAGTGAAGACTCAGGACATAGGAGAACCTGCACTGTAACATCATGTAATTCAGTTGTGATCCAAATTTTCTGATCAAGGAGATTATGGGGCCACAGAGGAAAGTCATTGATGATGTATAATGTGCCTAAGGAGAGTCACCTAGGGAGAAAACATTCTCTCAGGCTTTCACAGAGAGCAAATTGGTCAAGCAATGGCTGTGACTCATCCACATGGCTGACACTGACAAAGGATCTACAGAGTGAGGCACAGAGTTACAGGATAAACCCTGAGGGGACTTGACTGACCTTATCTGATACAAAAGTTACATTTCTTGTTATATAGGTCTTGCTTTATCTTGGTCTTAACCATCCAGCAGAAAAGTATAAAAATGAGGTATAAAAAGTAAAGCCATATTAATAGGCTGAGCTGTGAAAGGCTCAAGTCAACAACTTCTGTGGACAACCCACTACTACTGTGGACTGCTGGCTGTGCTGGAGTGCTTTGCTGAATTCACGCACCTGTAGTACTTAGATGCCAATGGAATACCCATGTCTGACAGGACTAAACAAAAAAAGGAGATACAAAGGAAGAACCATTTTGTATCTATATATGCAGAATAGTTAGGATAGATATACAGCTACTTTCACTTAATTCAACTAGAAGAAAGATTTGCACTAATAGTGTTTGGACAGGATATCCTGTCTGCTTCTTGTACTATGGATAACCAGGAGGAAAATAACAATGTACAATGTATTAATTTTTGAAACTGCCCTATTAATCAGCTTTGAAACTGTCTCATTGCTATTTGTTTCTCAACAAAAGAAAAGAAAAAAGAAAAAAAAGAAATCAAAGTCTCCCAGAGAAACGCCTGGCACTCCTCCTGTCCTGCCACCCAATGTGGCCGAGGGGAAGTCGCATGCTCAGAGGCTCAGCCTGCTTATCCATGACACAGAGAAACAAAGAGCGAACTCACAAGCTTGCTGTCACAGTCAAATGCGTTCGAAGACCCTGTCCCCCAGTGGTCACTTCATGAATTTGGTTCCTTTCACTTTCTCCTAGTCTTGGTGCCAGGATCATGCCGTGTTTTGTGTGTTGCAAGTCAGGTTTCATTCCTTGCTGTAGGGAAGGAATGCCAGACCCGATCTGTGCAGTTTGGTAAGGGCTGACGTCAGAGGGCCTGATCTGATTAGCAAACACTCAGCCTGGTCCTCGCCTGGCTCTCAACTGCATTTTCCTCTGACCTTGAAGACCCCAGAGGCTTAGTGTGGAAAGCATAAGGGTTGGCAAGGTGGCACGGGTGGAAGAGAGAGTACAAGCTGCATGACAGGGTGTGGGGGAGGGTGTCCCTGGAAAGCCAAGTTTTCTGGGAAGGGAATGGGGAGGTGGTCTCTGAGTCCAGGGCAGGAAGGCATTGAAGAGCCAGGTGGCTGAGGAGGCAGAACCTCACCTGCCCAAGACAGAGAGCCCTGGCTTGGGGTAGCTCAGGGGCCAGGAAACAGGAATGAGCCAAAGCCAGGAGGCGGAGTGGGAGGTCCTGGCCAAGAAGTGGCCGCCCACGACCCTCAATCACCCGGTGAAATGTCTTGCCAGAGGCCTCCTGGAGGGGCACCCTCCTCGGCCTTGCATGCTTTGGGCAATTTTCTGGTGGATCATCACTTCAGGGGCAGACTGTCCCCCTTCTGCCTCCCCAGGTGTGCTGAACTCCCATCAGGTCTGGGGGCTAAGCAGAGGCCCCACAAGCTGCCGCTGCAGCCAGTGTCTGCCCATGTTCATGGCCAAGCAGATGGGCTCCCTGCGGAGGTCTTCCGCCTCTTCTTCCTCTCTCCTCTCTGGTGGTCCCCTGCATTGGCTGGGTGTGCTTGAGAGCGCTACCTGCCGAAGCCCTGATTTCCGGTGTCGTAGTAGTTGGAGGAAAGCTTCTGTGTTAGGGGCAGATGAGTTTGCGGGAGAGAGGACTTCATGTCAGAATGTGGGTCTTTCTGAAAAGAACAGGGACGGGTGCACTCCCCTCCCTCCAAGTGTGCACAAAGAGGAGGTCACGTGAGCACACAGCAAGGTGGCAGTGGCCCAGCGAGACAAGAGGCCTCGGGGTGAGCCCCACTGCTTGCGCCCTGACCTCGGACTTCCCAGGTTTCAGAACTGCCGGAGATGAAATGCCTGTCTTTCAGCCGTGCGGGCCGTGGTACTTCTGTTGTGGCCGCCACAGGCGCTGAAATAACACACAGCCAGCGCCCACCTTACAAAGGCTTGGTGGGGTTCCTGGCCTTACAGCGGTGTGACAGTGACACAGATGCAGCAGAAACTGCACTTGCAGATTTGCATTTTGATCTTTTCCTAGGCTGGCAATATTTACAATGCTCTTTTGAGACACTGGCTAACAGCAGCGAGCCACAGCCTATAGTTGGCCAGGTGCACTATTCAGTCCTGTATTATAAAGCAGGCTTTGTGTTAGGTGCGCTCGCACACATGCGGATTCACGTTCATGTTGTGAGCGCGTCTCAGGCGGAGGAGACTGCATCAGAGTGTTCAGAGGGTTACGGCATTAAGCGCATTTTCAAATTACAATATTTTCTGTGTCACAGTAGGTTTTCAGGACATGAACCCATCCTAAGTTACAGAACATCCGTGTGCAAAAGAAAACTCTTGGCAAGACTGCTGAAGTCTTCTACTATAGGCACACACACACACAACCCTGTTTGTCTTTCTAAAGAGTTTATTGACTTTTAATAACTGTTAATTTTTAAGTTGTTTTCTGAGAAACATGTGCACCTACCATCCGACACAAGGCCCCGAGTGCCTGCAGTGCTGCTCCTCTCCTGTGGTGTCTTTCTAGCAGAGCTTCCACGCCTTTAGGCTCACACACGCTTTGCTGCAGCTGTGGCTGAGCCCTCACGCGCGTGTCAAGCATTGTGATTGACTGCTCTGTGTATGAGAATACCTAAGGCTGGGTGCAAGGGGTGCACCCGCCGTCCACACATGCTCTGCGGCAGAGCCAGTGAGCCAAGCTCAAGATCAGCCTGGGGAGTTTGAGGGGTCAGTGAGACCCTGTCTCAAACTAAAAATTAAACAAGAGACTAGGGATGTAGCTTAGTGTGAAGACCCTGGGTTCAATCACCAGTAACACACACACACACACACACACACACACACACACACACAAAAGTATTATAAAATTTGAGTCACTCCTACTTTTACAAAGCAATCTAATATTGACTCTATTCTCTTTTATTGTTTGAAATGCAGAACACAATGCTGTGATCTCACGACCAGTAGAGGTCATGACCCCTGACACACAGGCACAGGCCACCCCCCAGGGGCAGGAGGCCTCCTGGTTGGGCAGACAGCTTTTGTAGCACATGATCCCTCCCTTGCAATAGGGCCCGTGCTGGGGAAGCACTAGCCCAGCACCACATCTCTAGCCCCTCTTTTATTTAGTTAGTTTTGGTTTTTGAAGCAAGGCTTTGCAGGCCTGCTACTCAAGACCGTGCCACTTCAGCCTCCTGAGCGATGGGATTTCAGGTGTGAGCGACACACGCAGTGTGCCAGGCTCTAGACGGCTCAGGGAACATGCAGCTCTGAAGTACAGGGTGACGCCCTCGATTCACCCTAAAGTTCTTCCTAAAGTTTCCACTGTGGGGCTGGGGAGGGACAGGAGTGAGTCACAGTCATTGTGAAGCAAGGGGAGAACACAGCTTTCCAGGTGACCTTCCGCTACAGAACAGTAGCCTTTAAGCTAGAAGTAGCAGAGTCTTCAGGGCGCCCACCATGGTGTTCCACATTTTTGAGATATTCGTGAGTACAGCAGCTGAGCTTGGAAGTGGGCTGACTACCCATCCAAAAAAATGAAGAGATTAAGCAACCTGGTGCACACCACAGAATACTACTGTACGTAAAGAAAGACAAGCCCAAGTCCTTTGGTGGGGGGTCGGCTGCACCTTGAGGCCATAAAGCTAAGTGAAATCAGTCAGACACGCAGCTCAGATACCGCGTGGGAAGCCCAAGGTGTAATAAAGAGAAAAGTGAAAGATGGGCAGCAGGAGGCCGGGCGGTAGACCTTTCCCAAAGGGGAGGGGATCAGAGGGATGGAGGGACAGGAAGGAGGGACGAGAAGGGGGATCCTAAGAGGAGCCAGGATGTGCTGTGGGCATGCGCCACACCCCACAAAAAACACGACATCACACGCCACACACACAGGCTAATAATTAAAAGGTTATTGGAGTGCCAGCATGCTAGAAAGGACTGGAGCGGACACCTACCAGTCCAGAAGATGCGCACAGCCCCCCCCCCCCCCCGGCTCCCTTGGCGTGCGCGGAGAGGCTCAGCCAGCTGCAGCGGCTCATTGCAAAGAAGACTGGCTAGGAGAAACAACGAACTGTAAGAGCACCCCATGCACAGCACAAGAGAAGGCAGATGCACAAGAATACACAGGACGTGGTTCCTGGTGTGTGAGAATACACGCAGCCAAAGTGACCCCAGGTGACAGGTGCCGGAGCACGGTCAGCCGAAGGGCGGGGTGCCAGGGGAGCCCAGCTGCAGGGAGGTTCGGCAGAACTTTCTGGAGACACAAATGTGCTAGGCCTTGCTTGGTACGAGAGTCCTGTAGGTGACACCGTTACCAAAGTCATCAAATGATACATTGGATTTGGCTGCATTCCATCATATGTACATTACACCATTAGAAAGTCAGGTGTGAGAAGAACTGAACTAAACAATCACGCTCACTGGAAGCAGTGTGGACCAAGTGCTGATGAGGAAACAGAAAAGAAAATCTGTCCCAGAATTAGTGGAGCAGAGTAGGCCCACAGGAACACAGAGAGCTCTTTCTCTGGTGTGTGCAGGCTCCAAACGTGTGTGGAGGGGGAGCCCTGAAGTTCCAACTCCATCCTGAGAGGGCGGCTTTGTGGGCGCTCACTCGGGCAACAGCCAGGGGTGCTCCCTCTTGTGTGCCATACCTTCCCTGGCCATGGATGTCACCTGGCCTGGAGGAAAGGGACCACTTCCCACAATGCTTTATCAGTGCCAGAGCCAACTCCATACAGCACAAATAGGACAGTGGTGCCCAAGGTTTCTGGGTTGATTTTCTGGAATAAGTGGGTGCTGACGCTGCTTTGAATTTGAGTAGTTCAGTGGACTAAGTGTTTGCCTGGCAAGTGAAGGTCTTCAGTTTGATTCCTGGTATCACCAAAAAAAAAAAAAAAAAAAATTAAAAAATGAACGAACAAACAAACAAAAAAAAACTTCATTACATATCAGTATGGGATAGCTCTCTTTAAAAGAAAGAACAAAACTCAGCCCTGGAAGATTCCAAGGGGAATTAATCTTTAGCCATACATGAAGCAGAGTCCTTCTGAGGATGGAGGCCCTTAGTGAATGCAAAGTGGCCGGCCGTTTATGCCTCCCGCAGGCTCTGACACAGGGGCCCCATCTGGCCCTGGTGAGAAAGTAGCTCCTGCTCGGAAAGAGGGAGCCAGCCTGGGCCGGTGTCCAGCTGGACCTCCCTGCAATGGCAGCTCAAGGGCAGAGAATAGCCACACAGCGGGCCGCTGGCAGTGGGCAGGGAAGGTGATTAGCGTGCAGGAAGGTGCCGAGCTGCGGGCTGGCCCGGAGGAAGCACAGTAAGCGGCCAGCGGAGCAGGACATGGCACCAGGCACAGAAGGGCACCCAGAGGACAGAGGCCACCTGGCCCAGGGGAGAATGGGGGGCACTGATCCCCACTACGCTCCTGAGACTCGGGGGAGCCAAAGGAAAAAGCCATGTGCGTCTTCCATCCAGTTCAAAACCGTCTCTGTGATGACGTGGAAAGAAGGCTCAGCCTCCAGTGGTGCAGCTGCTCAGCTTGGTGCTTCCAGGAGGATTCAGAATGACCCTTATTTTTAAAATGACAGTACAGAGGTATGATCAAACCCTACGGTGAATAGGTAAAACAGTATGCACCATCTAGAAGGCACGATGCCATTTGTGAACGTCTCCAGTTGCACGTCCTGCCTGCTCTGTGTCCTGAATCAATTCGAAGCATTTGCTTTACTGGGTCATTTTGACTTTGGGGAAGAGCCAGGATTCGCAGAGCGCCAGATCCCCCGAATGAGGTGGATGGGGACAGCGTCGCGTCTGCCGAGCCTGTCTTTCTGTTGGGTGGCGCTCAGCCGCCACTTGCTGTGTTTCTAATCAGAGTCTGTCTTGGTCACTTTTCTCTGTTGCTGAAACAAAAAACCTGACACCCAAAATTAAGAAAGGAAGCTTTCTTCAGCCCGGTCTGCGGAGGCTTCATCCGTCATCGGCGTGACAGGGGCGCATGGCGGCAGCAGAGAGCGAGGCCGGAGGGGCACCACGCCTCCTGTCCTCCCTCAGATCGAAAGCAGGCGGCCCACCCGAGGGCGGCTGTGGCCTCGCGCAGTGCCCCGCCCACGCTGAGGGGCTTTACAGTGGGGAAGGACCCCGGCCCTGCTGGTCACATAGCTGGTCTTCTGAACTTCTCAAGTTGACACAGTGAATCAACCGCTGTACCTACATCCCTTCTCTTCTTGCCTGCTTGCTTGCTTGCTTTCTCTGTTTCTTTCTTTCTTTCTTTCTTTCTTTCTTTCTTTCTTTCTTTCTTTCTTTCTTTCTTTCTTTCATTCTTTCCTTCCTTCCTTCTTTCTTTCTCTTTTCTTTCTTTACTTTTTTCTTTTCTTTTTTTTTTTTTTTTTTTTTTTTTTTTTTTTTTTTTTTTTTTTTTTTTTTTTTTTTTTTTTTTTTTTTTTTTTTTTTTTTTTTTTTTTTTTTTTTTTTTTTTTTTTTTTTTTTTTTTTTTTTTTTTTTTTTTTTTTTTTTTTTTTGTATTTTTGTACAAGGTCTACAGGCTGTCACTACATAGATCAGACTCATAGTGATCCACTTGTATTCAGCCTCCCGAGAGCTGGGATTACAGGCGCTCGCCACCAAACCCAGTCTCAGTCCTGTCTCAACACACCCTGGGGGTGGGGCCAGCACAGCACACCAGAGCTCGAACCCCGTTCCCTGTGTCTGCCTGAGCAGGTGCTTCAGTCTGCTGAGCTATTTGGCCAGCCCTTGACAGTGTGTCTTTCATTCTAATTTTTTTTTTAATTAAACAGTCACTGTTTGTTGATTTTTCTTTCTTTTTCTTTTTCCCGGTACCAGGGACTGAACTCAAGACCTTGTGCTTACCAGGCAGGTGCTTATGCCGCTGAGCTGTATCACTGGCCCTTCACTGTAATTTTTTTATTAGGCCATCCATAAGCTGTAGACAGGACAGAAAAAAGGACTGAAATTAATTATCAGGCAAAGAAAAATAGTTTAGGAAAAGTGTCCCCAAGTTCTGATTGGTGGCAGACCCATTTTGTTTCGCAGGATGGAGCTGGCCCTAGTCTCTGGCCCATCACTCGCATGAAGTCATCCCGGCCAGAGGACCAGCCACTTCCTGCTTCCCCCGACACCACATCCTGAGTGGGACAAGAAAACACCCCACGGTGCCGTGGCCTCCCAGCGCAAAGGGCTGGTGAACACATGAAAATACGCCCAACCCAGTTATCTCAGAACTTCAATTCAGTGAATCCTCTGGTCACATTTTTCTATTAAACATGAAAAGTCCTTAAAATGATGATACCTAAGATAAAGATACTCATGACTACTTCTGAGAATGCAAACTGGTTCACCCATCTAGAACTGACGTTATCAAAAAATTAAAAAATAGGGACAGATGTTTCACAGGTCTAGCAGTTACTCTTTGAAGGCCCGGTTCTTTCTGGAGGCTTTCTGGGGTGTCTCATGTCAAGATCCTGCTCCCTACATGGGCTTGTGTTTCAAAGCGCTCCTGCGAAGCCACCTGAGGACCTCCCAGGACTACCAGGAAGAGCACACCCAGATCTCCGCTGCCACCTCGGCCAGTAACGTTCCTTTGGACAGCACAGGGTGAACTCTTGCTGGAAAATCAAGCTCACACAAAGAACAGATGGAAAGGCAGACCTGAGACTTCAGTTACAATATTTGGCTCAGCTCTTCCTGGATCCAGCTCTTCCTGGAAGTAGCCACGCACCTTTGGCCTCTCAATTAGCCAAGCCAATACTCTTCCTTTTCTGCACGGCACTTGGTCGAGCTGACCTTGGTTCTGTTGTAGCCCTAAAAGGTTCTGATCCATATTCATTCTCCCAGCAAGCTCCTTTCTAAATAGCTTGCTCTATACAGTTAATTAAAAGAGATCTCATTATATGGGATTAATTTCCTCCAGAATCAACACACGTGGCATCCAAAGTTAACAGAGGAAAAGTTTATTAGGCTCAGAATTTTAGAGGATTCAGATCATAGCTGGCAGGCTCCAAGGCAGGGTGACATGGCAGAGGGGCATCAGGGAGGAGAAATAGCCCGTGATGGGCAGAAGGCAGCAAATGACAAGTGACAGATTCTTCTGGTCCCTTCCTATTATATCCAGGGAGGCGGGTAGTGCTCACACCCGGGATGGGGCTCCATGGATTAGACCCAAAACTACACCAAAGGAATCATCGGGCTGATTTAGCAATCACTCTAAATCCAGCCATTTCTGAAAAAGCCCTACCTATGACCTCAGGAAGCTTTGAGGGGACATCTAGACACAAGCATAACAGGGGGTAGAAAGCTATTTATCACTCAAGATTCTCAATGACCAAACCATACCAGCAAAATATATGCCTTCAATGAGCTGAAAGATAAATATGCCAATCAGACAAAAGCTAACAGGCAGATACCTGTACGACAGCACCTTAGCATGTATCTTACACGTTAAGTATAAAATATATGAGGAAGCAATAGAGATGATGGCAAAAGACTGTGAAGTTTATTCCCCAAATAGCTCAGAAACATATAATGAAATGCCCTCATTAGGAGTCAGTAATTAAATGAACAAAATACTCACTTCATTCCTATCGGATTGGCCCAAATTTAAAGTAAGAAAATATTGATGGGGGAGCGGCCCTTGGAGTAAGAGTCTTCATGCATCATTAGGAGGGGCATAAACTGGCAAAGCTCCCCTAGAGAGTAAATTAAAAATACTTAGTGAAAATTAACTGTGCATATTACCCCATAAACCCACTCTGAAGTAGAGAAACTTCCTCCAGGGCTCACCAACATGCATGACTGAGAACACTCCCTGCAGCTCGGTGGCATCAGCATGGGAAACTGGGGGAACTCTTGGGAAGCTGTGAACAGACAGATCACTCCGAGTCCAGTCTAGTAGTGAGACCCTGAACACACTGCAGACCCTTTCCTAAAATACGAGAGAGAGAGAGAGAGAGAGAGAGTAAACAAAAATTATGAATGTAATAGCTGTTGTTTCCTGAATGGTTATGAAAGATCAGAAGCTACTTAAATCATCCAAGAAGGAAGAGATCGATGAAAGAAATGATGGCAGATCTAGTTGATGGAATAATATGCAGCCATTAAGATGAGACCGCAGAACACATTCATCAATAAGGGAGGTAATCCATAATGTATTAAGTGAAAAAGCCAGCTATAAATAGCAGCCCTGGTTGACTGATTCAGAACACTGAGGACGTTTGGGTGTGGGGCACAGCAGACCCTCAGTGTGGGGCCACAAGCATTTCCCTGCTTTTTCTCCTGGCTTGTCCAGATCATCTGAGACGCAGCACCAGGCAGAGACCACCTGCATAATAGAGGACTAAGAGTGCTCCCAAAGGCACTTACTTGCTCTTGGCGGGGAGGCAGGAGGCAGAGCAAAGCCAGGAAACAGCGGGGCGCCCAGGGCAAGAGCTGAGAGGCCCGCAGCAACAAAGCCAGCAGCAGATAAAGGCCGCCCTGTCCCTGTCAGGAGCCTTAGGCATGCGCCCCCTGGCCTGCCTCGAGCCAGCAGCTTGTGGCCCTAACCCCACCGCGCTGCCCGCGCCCCAGCCCAGGGGCTTTGGATGCCTCGACTGTCCTGTAAAAACCCTTGTACAGTGAAGAGCTCCCCTCCAAGTGAACGGGCAGGGTGGGGAGCTCCTGGACACAGCTCCTGCACCCCAGCTATGGGCCTCCTGCTGCCGGTTGGTAGATCTGACAGACGGATGTCATGCGCTTGTGTACGACAAGCAAAAGCGCCCGATGGTGGGGGAGGGGAGTAGCTACATTTACCCAAGGAAAGGGTGCAGATAAAACAGGCTCTTGGGCTCAAGAGTAAGAGAGGAGAAAACAGGCTGCGCATGCTCTGGTCTGGAGTTCTTTGGAGTCACCATAAGGCTGCATCCAAGCTCAGGTGGGTGGAGGGGACTGATGAGGGAGCTTTGGCCGCAGGATGGGGCCCTCAGCTGCGGGGCAGGTGTGAACTCCTCAGCCCCCATATTCCATCTGTTCTGCAGCAGCTGCCCCTTCCAGCCAAGAGCTATCCTCCCCTGGCCTTCCCTGGCCCCGTGGAGTGCGCTTCACTTCTTGCTCTTACTCTCTTTGTACATTTAAAATCAAGCTTCCTCTTGTGCTCCTCCTGAGAGTCCTGCTTGACTCCCCAAGGACCCGCCAAGGGCGTAAGAGGAACCTACTCAGGCCCTGAGCCAGCTGCCCTGCTTAACACCTTTTAGCAGTTGCCAGGACCAAATCATTTTTGTGTTATAGCATAACAATTCCTGGGTGGGATGAGTCTGGAGCAAAAGCCCCAGCACTATGAGGGGCTGTGGACCCACCTGCGCTTCCCTGGACAGGATAGTCTAAAAATAGCAGCACCAGTGAGAGTGGCGTCACTGGGCAGGTTTTCTTCTGGCACCGTCTTCCAAGTCCACCATGTGTGACGTGGGGCCATCTGGGGGCCGCGAGGAAGCAGAGTAGTTTTCCACCCTCTTGGCTCCCTGCCTGAGTTTCTGGGCCACTTGGCACCTGCATGCCTACACCATACTGCTGGAAGGGGCCTGCGGGAAAGGCCACAGTGGAGAAGGGCACAGGAGGAAGCTGGCGCCAAGAGCAACATTCTTGCCACTCCGACTTCATGGATCCAGATTCAACTAAGAATGCAGGCTTAGCACACAGCATAGGAAGGTACCTTCCGACCTTTTCTGGGACTCAGGAACAGCTCCCCAGACACAGAAGAGGTGAGTTACCCAAATAGGGAGCTCTCTCTCTCAACTGAAACTCCAACCCCAGCCCAGGAGGTCAGCTCCAAGTGACCTCGATGCTTCCTTCCATGTCCGTGACCTTTATGCAGACTTAAGTGTCCCCAGGGGAAATAATTTTGAGTGCCAAAAAAGTAGGATAAATTTCAGTAGCAAAATTCAGCCCTAAATAGTTCACAATTTAAATAGGAATTGTGCTGGTATGCTGTTGGCTCTGTGGCTTGCATCTAGATGTGGTCATCGCCGGGCTTTTTCAGAGGTAGCTGAATCTAGACTGTGTGATCTTGGGATGGATTCACAGTGTAATGCTAGGCTCCAGGGCACTGGGGTTGAGGGTGTGAGCCACACCATCCTAGGTAACCTGGACATTAGGGATAGAAAGATCTGCGGTCATCACTTGCCTATTTGCTGCCTTCTGCCCACCATGAACTGTTTCTCCTCTGCAGCGGCCCTTGGCAACACCACCCTGTCTTGGAACCAGCCAATTACAGACTGAAACCTCTACAACCTGACAGCTAAATAAACCTTTCCTCCTTTACCTTCAAGTGTCAGGTATTTTATCTGACCAATGAGAACAGTAATTATGACAGCCAGATGGGCAGGACTGGACCTAACAAACAATACAGGAGGGAAGGTGGAGTGAGGCAGAGGTGACTCTAGAGAGGGAGACACCTCAGGCAAATGCCTTTGGGAGATACAAAGTAGTGCAGCCTCCAGAGGAGGAGGAGGAGGAGAAGTGTGTGAGGACTGAGTCCACCTGCCTCGAGCATCCTGAGTCTTCCACCATCTTCCATTCTAAGTCACAAAGCAGAGCGAGGTGTGAAATAGGAGGAGGAGGAAGTCAGTGCTGGCCAGCGGCCTCCTTCAGCTGAGGGAAGAGCATCTGCAAACCTCCTAGCTGAAGCACCCGCTCGGAAGGCCACAGCCACAAAGTGAACAGCAGCCCTGTTCGCTGGGTGAGCAGCTGGAGAGCTGCTGAGAAGCCAGCAGGGAGGGAAATGGGAAGAGGCGCCATCCTGGTGCTCCGCACGACCTAGGAGGGAGCTCTGTGGCCATCCCAGGGCCGATCACAATCAGATGCTGTGGTGAAACGAAAGTTCCCAGAGAGGAGTGGAGCCCAAGCAGAGAGGAGGAGCTTTAGGTTCTTTCCATGTTGACCAGGACAAGACAAAGCACCACAGGGGACGATCCTTTGGGATGACTCTTGTCTGTCAGCACATGTTGTGATTTAGGGTTCCTGCAAGGGGAGCAATTTTATAAGTTCATTTTATTGTCACCCAAAGAATCACACACAGCCAGTGCAGGAAATCTGTTCACATACTAAAGACCAAAGAACCTGGCTGAGGACCTGGATCCCAATGTCCTGCACGAGTCTAGCTGAAGACCTACAGCCTGTAACAGTACCTCTCCTAACTCCAACTGGAGGCCTAGAGCCTGCCGCAGTGTCTCACGCAGCCTGATCTCATGGGTCTGCACTGGACAGGCCCAAAGGTCAGGGGTGAAAGCTAGAAAGCCTGTGCCAGCAGAATGAAGGATCCATGCAGCGGGCTAAGGGATCTGCGCTGGAGCCAGGAAGCAATGCTCAAGTCAGACCAGAGCTCCCCAAAGAGTGACAGCCATGCTTGGTGACAGTGAGGGCCTGAGCACTTCTCATGATGGGGAAGACCAAGTTCCCATCAGGACAGCCAATGTGACCAGCTTCTCCATGAGGCTGGGCAGCGCCCCATCTTCCCCAGGAGCCATGAAGCGATGCTCATGGTGAGGCCCAGAGCTCCCCCAAGGTGAACCGCAGCCACTCTCAGGTCCCGAGCTCCTCCTCCAACGAGAACAGCCAAGCTCACCAGGAAAGCCAGCGCGACAAGGTCCCCCACAGAGTGGCCCAGGAGAGCCCACCGCTTCCAGCAGCACCCTCAGCTCCTCCCAGCAGCTTCCCAGCAGCCTCTCATCAGCCTCTCGGCTTGTGCCTCTCCCGCCGCTGGCTGCCACCCTCGGGCGGCCTCCCACATGCTGGCTCGGTTCAGCTGGGTGTCAGCTGGGTGCTCCAGCACCTGTGGGCGGCTCTTCAGCAGCTTCACATGGTTATATGAACTCAGAATACATGGAGAGTTCTTTGCCCCAGTGAGAATGTGACAATTTCAGGACCCTCCTGGGGGCATGGTGGGATTCCATGTTCTCCACATGGCTTTTCGGATATCCCCACTGGGAAAGGTTAATCTGAAGTGAATGCCACCTCACAAACAATCCTGACAACAAGGCCCTAAATTTTTCACAGGGCGTGCTGTTTTCTACAACCCCCTCCCCTCCCATTGCATTGCCAGCACGTCCGTTCTGCACCTTCCCAGCCTCGCAGCATGCATCTCCCTCCCGCCTCGTGGCTCGCGTGCTGGTCAGGCCAGTCACTCCCTGGGTACATCCTCTTCTGCAGTCCAGCCCAGCCTCATTTTCTTTAATTCACACAACACTTTACTGACTGAGAATCGGAATGTACTGGGATGGGTAGCAGGTGTCCTGCTCTCGAGAAAGTCGTGGAAGAGGGAGCACAGCCTCTGCTTGAGGGACTGCTGTCGCAGTTGTGGTTTCTGGGCATCAGCTGCCATCGGCCCCTGGGGGATATGCGCACAGCCACAGCTCCGAGACGCTGCACCTCTCAGCCTCCCAGAGCGTCATCTTGCTTGAGTATGGGCAGGATCTGTAATTTGCTTTCAGTTAATCAGAACACACAACACTAAATAAAATTCCATCTCCAAAGGCTCTCGCTTGGGTCAATGAGATCAGTGTCCACCTGGGGCAAGTCCCTATTGTCCACACCTTCAGGTGCCCTGCAGGGCCCAAGGCGTGCTTCAGGAGCTGCTCTGGCAGCCCCTGAAAAATCAAGACCCCCAGTCCTGTCCTACAACCTTGGGAAATAAATTCTGCCAGCATCTTGAAAGAGCTTAGAAGTGGGTGCTCACCGGTTGGGCCTACAGATGAGAACACAGCCCAGCCACCCTCTCCGCAGCAGTCCCGTGAGAACCTGAGCAGAGCCTTACCGAGCATGATGGGACTCCTGGTTCCCAGGAGCTGTGAGACAACCCATGGGGGAAGCTGGGACCTCTACAGCGGTGGGCACTTGTTATGCAGCAGAGGACAATACAGACATACTCCTGAGCGACGCAGGGGTACCAGCGCCAGTCTGAAGACAGTCTTGTTCTGCTCAGCCTCCTTCTGGGAAGTCTCTCTCTCTCTCTCTCTCTCTCTCTCTCTCTCTCTCTCTCTCTCTCTCTCTCTCACACACACACACACACACACACATGCACAGTCATCACTATAAATCATTCCACTTCTCATGGTGAGGAAGAGGCCAATTCCTAACTACACTAGCGCTGTAGCATTCTCTCCGTGAAATAGGACAGGCGGTTCATTTAGCCTGAGTAAAACAAACAGACTCCTTGAAGCCCGGTATTTTAAACAGGGTGTTTCTCAGTTGCCTGTCTGAGATGGCCTTGGCTTCACTCACTATTCTAGTTTGTTGGAGTGATTTTGCATCTGAGCCATGTTTCAGATGGCCAGTGTCCATCCCTGAGTTCTAGGACCATCTCCCCAACCCCAAAGTGATGCCTGTGTTTCGGCAGCCACTCGTGTTGGATTGAACACAAACTCAAGGTCAGGGCTGCCACGTGGCCCAGTACAGCCCTGGGCTGCCATAGGTGGAGCCCAGCAACCACTTCTGGGCAGTTGATTGGTGGAATCTGATTGCAGCCAGTCCCCGGGGCCACTGTGAGGGAGGGAGTTTGAAAGGAGGTCTTGAAAGAGATGAGGACGGCACACCTGCGATCCCAGCCCTCTGGGGGCCGAGAAGGGAGGATTACAATTTACCTTCAAGCCCAGCCTGCACAGCTGAGTGACTTAGCAAGCTCCTGTCCCAAAATAGAAGATGACTAGGGATTTGGCCCAGTGTGGAGGCCCTGGGTTCAGTCCCCAGGGTGGGAACAAAAACAGCAGCCCCAGGGCCGGCGGTATAGCTCAGCGGACTAAGCGCTTGCTTAGGTAAGCGCAGGGACCAGCGTTCGACCCTTGGTTCCCCAAGCCGCGCCGGCCCCGCCTTCGGGTGCGCTGAGCCGGCAATGCAATCCGGGCGTGGTGGCGCGCGCCTGTAATCCCAGCACGTGGGAGGCAAAAAGCAGGAAGATCACTATGAATGTGGGCTGCATGCATAGTGAGACCCTGCACCAAAAAAAAAAAAACAGCAGCCACAGCCCCCCCGGGAGTGCTTTCCAGCTTGAGAATAATCTCTCATTTGCAGCACTGCCTCTCTCCTGGTACAGGCTGGATGCTGCTGCTTCTGCTCTGCGTCTTTCCAGAAGGGACTGAAATACCCCCCTTGCCCCCTCTACCCCTGCCTGAGTGAGGCTTGGCTAGGTTTCAATCAGAAGCTTTAATCAAAACAGCAGAAGCCTGTGTGCATGAGGAGTGAAGAAGCCAGCAAGCAGCACGTTCTCTGCAAGAAAGCTCGGTCAGCAGGCAGAGGCCAGGGCGGAAGACCCCGAGGACGAGGCCCTTGGGCTGGCAGCAGAGGTGGCCTCCAGGAGCCAGGGAGGCAGCTCTACTTCAGCTTGCAGCTGCCTGCGACCAGACGAGGAAGCCCCTGGCTCTGTGCATCCCCTCCCCCAGCCCTGCCCACACCCCGAGCTTCGGACAACTACGTGCACAGATTGCTTATTGTTTTTTTGTGCTGAATAAAGAAATACATCTTAAAAAATCAGGAAGCACAAATGCCTCTTTTTCTTACCAATAAAATATTTTTCTAAAACACCGATAGGCTCACTAATGTTATTTACCTTCAACAGCTGTGTAGAGTTACGGAAAGTTTGCCTGGTCGCAGAAGTCAAAAGAGATGCAGTTGTCCTTGGCCTTTCCTAGATGGCTCATGTGTGAGCTGCTGCAGCTCTGGCTTCACGTGTGCAGTATTAGCACCATCAGCCATCACACCAGCAGTGTTTCAGAGGCGCAGAGAGGACAGGGAGCCCGTGCACACAGGATCCGCGCTGAAGAAAGAACTTGCAGTCAGGCGGGGCGGTGGCGTCCACCCTCAATCACAGCACCCTGGGAGGCCGAGGCTGCGGCTTGCAAGTTTGAGCCCGGAAAGGTGGACTTAACTTCTTAGTGAATCTTTAACACTTTGAAGGGCGGGGGCTATAGCTCAGTTCAGTCTCCAATGCCACAAGGAGGAAAGGAGGAGAGAGAGGGGACAGAGGGCACTTTCCTTGAGAAGCAGAAGACTGACCAATGGGAGCGACAGCAGCGGGTGCCATCCACGTCAGGGACAGCCAGTCACCAGGACGAGCTCCAAGGAGGCCCTGTAGGGGTGGGAGGCGGCCTGAGACAAGCAAGAGTTCTCTCATTGCTCATGTGGACAGCTAGCCATGGGGACAGCCTCCCTAGCAGGAGGACTGGAGCTGGGGCCCACATGGGGCAGAGAACTCACGTGGCCGTGGGGGTGCTGCCCTTCCACCATTGTGCTGGCGTGGATACCCTTGCTTCCTGAGAACCAGGCCATCCTCAGTCCCTTGGGAATGGACGGGAGGTCCATGTCTCTCAGGTTGGCCCTGGACCGGGGGAGAATGGGAGATGGACAGGGGGTAACCCAGGAGCCCCAGAGCAGGGCAGCCAGCCCCCACCCGGACCTCCCACATGCAACCCAGGAAGTGTTGTCTCTTGCACTCATGGGGCATCCACAGCCACCCAGTGACTGCTGATGGGCCACAAACACTCAGTGGGCAGAGACTCAGCCCCTTCCCTCCATCCTTCCTTCCAGACTCCAAAATGTGGAAGAAAAAGGGAGACATGAGAGAGAGCAGAAGGAGGTAGGGTGGCCCTCCTGCTTCTGGGTGAGGCAGGGTTGAGTTGGAGTTCTTACATCGCACTGGACTTCATTGCATGGGACATAGGATCTTCCTAAGAGGCCGCTAAGGGTGAGGAGGGACCCATCAGCACAGGGACAACGCGGGGTGCAACAGCTGCACCCAGGCCACAGCAGGCCTCAAATAACATTATGTGACTTCATGCAGAGTGAAAAGGAAAATGGCAGGAGGGACCCGACTCCTCTCTCTGGAGAGGCCCTCGTGCCGTTTTCATTGTTCATTTTGCTTTCTCGCGTGCTCTCAAGGCAGGGGCACTGATCCGGTTTTGCTCTGGACCATTGATGGTGGACCTTTTGGAGACCAGGTGCCCAGCTGTAACCCAGAGCCTGCTCACTTACCCCCAAGTGCCACCAGCCCTGAGCTGCTCGCCCCGGACGGGGCGGGCTCCATGCGCCCACCGCCCCACGTGCGGCCTAGGCTCACCAGCGCTGCTCTAGACTACTGGTTATATTTTGGCATGATTGAAAATAGGGAAAAACAAGAATGCTGTCTTTACTTCTGGGTTTACCATCTCAGCGCTTTCCATTTCCTCGTGTAGACTCGAGCTTCTTTCCGCTGTCATAACGTGGCCTGAAATTTTTCCTCTAGTGTTTCTTATGGTACAAGTTCTGTTGGAATTAATTTTCTACCTTTGTTTTTCTGTCTTCGTCATACACGGGGCCAACAGATAATCAGACAAGGGGATGTGACGTGGTTGTCCAAGGCTGTGGCAGGGTGGTCTGAGCACAGGATCCTGAGGACTTTTCTCCTTTCATGGTTCTTCCCTGCACACCCACTGGTTGCTCACAAGAAAGGTGAAGTGGGGCAGGTAGCAGACACAAACCAGCCAGTGGAGCAAGCCTTGGTGACAGTCACTTACAGGGAACAGCTCACACCCAGCCTGGGCAAGGAATGCTGGGTCAACCTGGCAACCCAGCCCAAACCCTGGGCATCAGGTGACTCCAGAGCTCATAGTGCTTAGACGGTAACCACAGCACCAAGGATGCCAGGCCCCTTCACTCTTGGGCATGCAGATTCAACAGCCAACAGAAAAGGCCTAGAAGAGCAGGCTGCAGAGGTCAGGGCAGACGTCAGGTCTCCGTCAGGTCCCAGTGGTCCCTGGGGATGTTCAGGACTCTCCTTGCTGTGTGGTCCTCAGCAGCAGGGCTGTGATGTGCCTTGGCACAATGGAAGTTTTGTTTCATCGTTTGTCCTGCTTAGTACTTTGTGCTTCCCAGCTGTGTAGACTGGGCAAGTCTTCTGTGAGGCTGCTGGAAACTTTCTCTCAGGAAAGTTCTCAGCTGTACAAATATTTCTCCTGCTTCCTCGTTCCTCTGTTCTTTCTGGGCTCCTATACACGTGTGTTGGACGATGTGATGTTACCCTACAGTCTTTGGATATTCTTTGGTGTGAGTTTTTCCTATCAGTTTTTAGTATTTCCACTTTCACTACATTTTTTTCAGCTGCATCAGCAATGTGTGGCGAACAGACAAAGGCTTCTTCACTTCTGTGGCCGCAGGCTTTCTTTTCCCTAGTAGTTCTACCTGATTTTTTTCTTATAGTTTCCATTTCTGGGTTTATTTTTTGTTTGTTTACTTTTTTATTTTGCTTTTAACAAAATATTTTTCAAGTTAAAGATTGAAAATGTGTTTACCTAGAAACACATCCCAGTGCAAGGCTATGTGTGCAGGACCACCCGGGCGACTCTTCCTGAAGGAGGAGCAGTTGTCTGCATTATGGCCGAGTCTGCCCCTATCTCCATGTGCGCAGAGCCGGCTGGGACTTCTCCTTATTCCCTCAGTTGGCTTTAAGCAGTGCATACTGGTCTAGCCGAGGTGCTGGTGGCAGTCCCTGAAGACGGCTCATGTGTTCCCCCCACCCCCCCGCTCATCCAGGTGGGATGAAGGCCTCATGCTCCACACTGGGTTCGAGGCTTCAGGTAGAGGCTATGACTTCCTGGGGCTCGAAAGGTTGATATCAGAGCTGAAGCACTGACCTCAAAACATTAGATGCTGCGTCGGCTGCGTCACTCAGATTCCTTCTCTCTGCATGTCGCAGAGGTGAGTTCATCCTCCTCCCTAGCCCAGCTCACAGCACTCACCTACTGCCCTCCATTCTCCCAGTTATTCATCCTCAAGCCCCTGTTTTCTTCGTGAATGAATGAAACCCAGATTCAGCCTTGAGTTGAGGCCTTTGTTCCGGATAGTCATCAACATGGCTGGTTATAATTCTTGGCTCTCCAGAATTATAAATATGCCTTAGCATCTTTATTCTCACCGTGAGTTACATGGGGTGTGGTAGACTGAAATTAATTTGATGAAATGCCAATAACTTATCCGTGGAATCATAAATATAAACTTCTTGGAGTGAGGTGAGGACCAGGAAGGGGTCTCTATACTTACGTTTAGACAAACATAGCTTTTTGTATAATCTGGATTTGTTTTAAATGAATGTTGAAAATATTAGATATTGTTATTAACTATTCATACTGTGTATTCAACCAATTCATAGAACACAATAGGAATGTCGTTACTTTTAATTTTATTTCAGCCAAAATACTGAGGATTTTAGTGTATGCTTATAACACATATTAATTTGGGGGAATTAGTAAGTATATAGAACATATCTTAATAATCTTCAATCCCATTCCAATATGTTGTATAATTTTATAAGATAGTTATATTTATTTAGTTATATTAAATTCCCTGCTAGTTCCAGCTTCTGGGGTCATCTAAATCTCGCTGTGCTGATTGTTAACCTCTTGGTCATTTCTTTCTTCGTGTGGTATTGTGATTCTTTTGAAAGCTGGACATCATCAGTCCCTGTCTATAGCTTCGTCCCAGCTCTCCCTTACTCTGACTTGGATACGCTGGTACTTGGGTCCTCCCAGCCCCGTGACTCCTGGAGTTCAGGCCTCTTGCTGGCCTTTGGCCTTCAGCAGTCTGCTGGGTTTAAGAAAAGCTCCAGTCTTATAGATCATCTTATTGCTATAAGGATTATGTTGTTACCGTCTTTTCACCTTTCAACATCCTAAATAGAACCTAAGTCCACCATGTCTTTTTTCTGACAAGATTAAGAAGCTTATTAAAATTCAAAAGGCTTATTTAATTTTAATAATTATTTAATACAATACATTTCTTTGCACACTCTCTGAGGTCATTTGTTTTTGGTTTTGGGTAAGTTTGACTGCATCTGGGGTGGGATGGTTTGTTTCATATGATGTCTTTACATACCTCAAATGTAAGTTCCAAACTTACATGCAGTGTCTCACAGCTTACAGAAGGCCTTCCCTTGAACGTATTGGCTAAATGATTTCGCTGCACGCTGAGACACACACACCTTCTCCACTATCACAGGGGACTAACAGAACTAAGATATCAGCCCAGCGCTGGGAAGCTAAACACCACAGCTCTTTTCTCTACGACACACTCATCCTTGTGACTGTCCACACAAAGACTACTGCGAGGCTCCCTCAGCCCAGTTCCCGAAGTGAAAGCTACTGTGCAAGACTAGCTCCCTGATGCTGCAGTTAGCTACAGGACTGTGGGACTGTAGCGGATCAGCTTCGTGGTTCATGGACACAGGAGCCCCTCCCTCTTACATCAGCACTCTCATCTGTCATGGGAACGGATGGAAACCCTCCCTACTAGGCTGCGGTGAGAGGAGATGAAATAATAATTCAAAGGACCTGGAACAAGTGCTCAGTAACTGTCAAATATTATTTTTATGAGCTTCTATGTTCTTTTACAAGAAGTAAAATGCATTGTAAGGGAGCAAAAGCACTTAGAATTGTGATTAACACAGTTAAATTCCCTTCCCGAACATTTACTCTGAAAACACTCACTCTCACTCCTACAGAAATGCAAATCAAAACAATACATATGCAACAATGTTCTTCCAATATCTGATACAAACAACAAACTAATGCCTTTTTCACCTTCCCGATTCCCAAATATTCAACAGCTGTTGGTGAAGATTAAGTGGAAGACACTCTCCTACCGAATGGCATCATGTTTAAGATGCTCCCTTGCCAATTTGGACAGACAGTTCTTGACATACCTGTGTGTGTGTTTTTAAAAGAAAAGTTCCGGTGTACTCTTCGGTGGCGGGTCATGGGCAGTGTCGCCTTCATGTGCTATGAGCCTGTCTCTCAACTCAAAGGGTCCCTAGCGAGAAACACTTACATTATTCTCCACTGCAACCCGCTCCGGAGGCCCTGTGCAGCAGCACTAAGGGAGAGAATAAGGACAGAGACAGGAGGACTAGGACTGGGCCTTTCTCTACAGGCTCCAGGCCAATGGCCAGGGAAACGGGCGCTGACTTCCACCTCCACAGCTACCGCTCGGCAAACTTGGGCAAAGGGCTTGACTACGACCGACCTCTCTGCTCTGTGATGTGAGGACGCATGTCCAGGGCTGCTCTTGGATCTGTACCCTGAGAGCGCCATGAGCTGGCTGAGTGCTTCTGTTGGAGAGAGGGTGCTTCCCAGGCACTGCCCACAGCCCCCTGCCATGCTCACAGTGTGGCAGCTCAGAGGTTTATGCTGTGTTCTCAGGCAGCCCCCAGGGCCCACTGCATGCCCTGCGTCCATCCACTTTTGATCAATATTGCTAATGCCCTACCAGGGATGACTAATTTGAGTATCTCTCTTGCCTGACCCACAGTGTTACCGGGGTGCACAATGGGGGGACGCACACAGGGCAGCTTGGGACAGCAGTTCTCAGTAATGAACAGTGGTTATGATAGTTCCTAGCCTCCCGGTGTACAGCCAACCAACATGCTGAAGCAGAGTCATGCTGTCTTCCCGTCAGGGTAGAGCGATTCTTGTCTGCAGTATCTTGAAGAGAAAAATAAAAGAAGCCAAAGAGTCAGAAGGGCTCCCAATAAAGTAGGACAAGAAAAGGGGGAGTGGCAACTGGAATAGAGGAGGCTCTGAGCCAACTGTCAGGCAGCGGCTGTCCTGGGATGAGGGCCTTGAAGGGTGGGGAGGCCCCTATTCAAGAAACATCCATGTCTAACTGGATGTTAGACATGACATAGTCGTTCATGGCAGTGGCCCCAGCATTTAGGGAGGTGAAAACAGGAGGAGCACATCTCTGAGTCTAGGCTGGACAACTTAACAACTTGGTGAGAATCATCTCAAAATAAAAAATTGGAAATGGGGTGGGAATGTGGTCTAGTACAAAGACTCGGGTTCAGTCCTGAAGGAAAGAAGGAAGGAAGGACAGAAGGAGGGAGGGAAGGAGGGAGGGAAGAAGGGAAGGAGGGAGGGAGGGAGGGAGGGAGAAAGAGAAGAAAGGAACAAAAAGAAAAAAAAAGAAAAGAAAAGAGAAGAGGGCCAGGGAGATAGCTCAGAGGCACACGCACCTGCCTCACAAGCACAAGGTCTGGAATCTGATTCCCACAAGACAGGCCAACTGACCTGAAGCTAGTAACTCCTAAGCTACTGGGCTGCTGGCATGAAGGATGCCAAGGAGAAGCCAGGAAACACGATGACACTGTCACAGCGGTTGGGAAAGTTTTGCGGCACTGACGCATTTTACTAGCAATGAGCCTGACCACGCTCTTGTCTCCCCTCAACCACTCCCAGTGCCCGTGCTGAGTTACGGCAGCATGGAAAGCTTGAGACCCAACACAGAGGAAGTTTCCCTGGTGATAAATTTAGTTGGAGGTTTAAGGATATATTTATCTGGTCTGTGGTGGCTTTCGTATGCAGCTAGGGTATTTCTAGCTTTTGCAACTGGCTGCCTGGAATGTGTCCTATCACCCAGGCTGTGACTTATCTGGGCCTGACGGGGTGATCACTTTGTGCCATGAACGTTTTATATTAACAAGCATTTTCAGGGCATCATGGATACGTTCACTGTAGGAAGCTGGTAGGCACACATGATTCGTCGTATGCACTTTTGCGTCCTCTTCCACTTTCTCTTAGTCTGCTTCTCCTTTGTGGAAGATCCATCTTCCAGTTTTCTACTGTTATATTTGGGTTTCCCATATGGGATAAACAATAAAATTCCTACACTTGTGTGCCTGACTTCTTTCATTCCACACTACAATCTCCAGGTGCGCTCATTTTCTTACCAAGCACCCAAGTTTATCCTTCCTTAAGGCAGAGTGCCATCCCACTGTGTGTGAATACATCTCTTCATCCATTCAGCTGCTGACGAATACATAGGCCACTCCCAAGACTTAGCTAGGGTCAATTGCCCTGCTATCAATATGGGTTGTGTGGAGCACTGTAATGTTATGTCTTTAACTCTTTCAAAGGCATGGGGTTTACAGACTAAGATGCAGGCTCCAGGGGTTCGCATTGCTGCTGGAATGTCATTGCTTCTGGGACCTCAGTAGGCAAAGCGAGGTCATACGTGGACGCATACTAGCCATGAATGCGTACACAGCTCTGCCTGCCTACCTGTCTCCTGTGCATCCATTGCTATGCATCAGGAGTTTAAGCTGAAACTTCTCTGTATAATCAGCACAGCACTTGGGAGGCCCTACTGTCATAGAGGTCTTGGCATCAGGGGACAACAGAGCAAAAACCAGTACCCCCCCCAAGGTCCCATTGCATCCCATAGCCTCAAGGGCTCCTGGATCCCCTCGGGGTGCACCCCCTCAAGCTCTTCCTTAACTTAAGGCAGCTGGAAAGAAAAACCTCGCCTTTGCCCTGGGCTCTATCCCAGAGGTTCAGACAGCCTGAGAAACCAATACCGCAGTGAATAAATAGTGGCCCTAAAATTACGCTTTCTGTGGGTGTTGGGACACTACCACTGCATAGCGGCTAACTGAACTTCACGTGGAAGAGCTGTGCGTAAGTGAACACTTCAAGAGAAACGTGAAAACCCCAAGTTTTGGGTGTTCGTTGGAAGCCTAGACCTTGTGAACTGTCACAAGGCTTGTTCATGACACCCTCCAAAGAGCACTAAGCTCTGCTAAGCAGTCAGCTCCTTACTGCTAGTAACACTAATAATAAGAGCATTGCTGCTCTGGCTTCCATGAGGAGATTCCCCTGAACAGCCCCGTTCCTGCTCCTGCCCCTCACTTTTCCCAAGGGACTTGAAGTCCATGAGCAGATTGAAAAGTCATGAAAGAGATCAGACGTGGGTTACTCAGCCCCCTGCCCCCTTCTGCCAGCAAGATGATTCCCACACTGCACCCCAGCCCCAAGCATTCCAGAGGGTGTTGCTTGTCTTTGCCTATAGTTGAGGAGGTAAAGCAGTCTGCATCTGATGCTGCCTGCTGTACACCCAAGCCACAGTCTGGCCTACGACTCTTTCTTGGCAGGTTGCAGAAGACAGACATGGGTCTTTTGAGGCATTCATGAGAGCAAGCCTTGTAGATCTGGGTATTATTGATGGTTTATAGTAAGATCTATAGGCTGGTCAGAGGATATGAGATAACACAAAAGAGCTTTCACTGTAGTGAGTCATTTGCAGCTTTGGGCAGCTTTACATTTACTCTGGGAGGACAGCAGGTCCTGACCTTGACCAAGCACAGGCTCCTGGCACCATGACGGCCTAAGCAAGCAGCTTTGGCAGGTGGCACCAACCTCAGGGAAGCTGCACAGAACCTGTGCTACAGAGACCAAGCAGCTGCGTTAGGTAAACAGGAGCAGGGTGGCCGGACGCGGGGTGCCAGCTGCTGTGGCTTGACCTTGAGCTCCCCTACACAGATGCCTGAGATGTGGGCGTGCCCTGCAGGTGAGGCTGAGGCCGGAGGAGATCCTTCCTGACCTTGGAGGGCGGACCGTGTTCTGCAAAACTGTGAGGCACTGCAGAGACAGTTGTAGCTCTGCATGCAGGGCTGAGCCTCTGCAGAGGGACAGTGCCAAGTGGCCCCCTTGCTCTGCGATGTGTTCCAGACCAAGTGGAACCTGAACAGAAAGGGCTCTGGATTTGCTCACTGTAGAAGTCTGATCTTGGCTTTAGCATTTGTAGACCCCAAATGTCTCACTGTTATGAGGTGGTTGATTTTTAATCATAAACACAAAGAAGCAGTGGTCTCTGTGGGTTTTTTAAGTGCTTCCTGTCATGGTTGAGTACAGAACAACTTATTGATAATCCAACACAAGAAAAGCCCGGGCCTGTGTGTTGCATGTTTTCTGTAGCAATTATGTTTGCTCAGAAAATCAAGGAGAAATTAGAGTGTCACTTAAGAGAAAAAAATGAACGCTTCCAACTTAAAATCAGAACATCAGCTTTGGGGAAAAAAAGAACAAACTAAGGCAGCCTGGGAGAATCCACCTGGACCAAAGATTTCACCGAGGGGTGGAGGCGAATTAGCATTTCCTCCACATCCAAGAAGACTGAAGAAGAAAGTGAGATTAGGAAAGGCCCAGGGAAGACAGACACGAAGAGAGAAGAGGCACAGACAGCCAGGCTGGGCTTCCAGGGGAAGTAAGCAAGATGCTGCCGACAGCATAGCCTATGTGGTGACAGACTGGCAACGGCGATGGGATGTGACGAACTCTGATGGGTCCTCCTGGAAGGAGACCACTGGAGCCTCAGAGTATGTGGTAAAAATGGAAACCACCATGAGTGGCTAGACAGATAGTCCAAGGGACTCCGCAAACTCTGCATGACCAGAGAAAAGGCCCCGGGGTGCATGCGAGTCGCTAGAGCAGCAGCCTCAAGTCACTGTCCAGGCCACCTGGGCTGTGTGGCATGCTTGCTTCCTGCACCCTGGGAACAGGTGTCAGGGGCTGCACCTAGGAGGAGGTACACGCCCGATGTCCTGCAGGACACCGAGGGCTCAGCTCTGGGGGTGGCCCAACAACCTGACAGCACGGAGGCCTCAGCTATTCCCATGCGTTATTCTCACCACAGCAGCTTCGAAAGACCAAAGACTGCAGAATGTGTTGGGCAGTAGTAGCTGCAGGAAACAGGAGGGAAGGAACTCACCCTGTGCAACAGGGGCTAGAACTGCATGCTTAGCTGAGCATGAAAGAAGAAGCTAAAAGGACAGCAAAAGGAAACTTCAGAAAAGAAGATAAGAGAGATCATAGCCCAGCAAGCCCACACAGCCAAGTGCTTTTAGGCCGGGAATCATGCCCCGTGGAGCTGGCCCAGAGTGTGGCCCTCATGAGAAAGCAAAATTGGAAGTGCCCTTACACAGGACAGAGGCAGGAGCTCTCTCCATAACAGTCTGGGATCAGACTACAACACCTGCTGTAGACCTGTCCACTTTGCCAGCAGGCAGCAAAGTCTCTGGCGAGCAAATGGATTTTCCTCCAGATGGGGCAAACGCAGCATCATCAGATGTTTGGGGCAAGTTCCTCACACTTGAGTTGAACACCAAGGTCAAGGACTCGCCCTGCCTGCTACAGGGAAGCGCATCCTTGGCAATGAGGACAGGGATACCCCTGAGAGGATGCGGGGCTGGTACTGTCCTGCTTCCTCAAGGCTGGGGTGTGACCTGGGTCCCTTCTGTTCTTGGATTCTTCAAAGAGCTGCACACAAGAGGAACTCACCCACCTTCCCAGGGCTCAGTCACCTTCCCAGTGCTCAGTCACCTTCCCAGGACTCAGTCACCTTCCTGGGGCTCAGTCACCTTCCCGAGACTCAGTCACCTTCCCGGGGCTCAGTCACCTTCCTGGGGCTCGCCTACCTCCCCAATGCCTGTGTCAGTTCTCTGTGGCTGCAGATTAGCATCACTCAGGGAAGGTTTGCAGAGCTCTGATGTCTACGCTTCTCCCAGAGACTCTGAGTCACTAGCTGTGGGATGTGGTGTGGTACACTGAGGCATGGACACACCCTAAAGGTGAAGGGACACCCAGAAGCTAAGAATGTGACCTTATTTGGAATCAGGGTCCTTACAGAGTCAAGGATCAAAATAAGAGGTACTCATTGTGGTTGTGTCCTAATTCAGTGTGAGTGACCAGATAAGACAGGAAGGACCCACAGAGACACAGAGAAGGAAGGCCACCAGAAGATGGTAGCAGAGTGGAAGGGCATATGTACTGGCCACAGACACCAAAGGTGATATCAGCAGCCACTGGAAACGGCAGAAGCTGTGAACAGCTTCTTCTCCAAGCTTCCAGAAGCAACCAGCCCAATGATATCTTGACTTGGAACCTCCATAGCTAAGGGTGCAAACCTTGGTTGTTAGTTACAAACTCTCACTTTGTGGTCCTGGATTATGCCAGCCCCAGGACACTAAACACCAGGTGACTTCTCTCCGTTCTCAACACAGAGGCGCATTCAACTGCTATGAGAGCCCTAACAGGCCGGCAGGGTGGGGCTCAGCACAGAGTTCTCCCGGAGCCTGCAGAGACCCTGGATTCCATCTTCAGAGCCACAGCAACAAACAAAAATGCCTCTGGCTGAGCCAGAGGTGCACTAGAAACCAGGACACTTGCTGTTTGGTCTGTGATTCCTTGCACTGTTAACTCATAAGAGTAAAAAGAACAACATAATTCCCAAGTTGGTTTTGTTAGACTTTCACTTCATTTGGTTTAATTGGTGAGGGAACTTGATCTTCTAGTTTTATTTTATTCTTAGGAACTTCTGAATAAAGAGAAGGCTTATATCCATGAGGCAACTGCCTGCTGCCCCTCAGTTTCTGGAGTGTCTAAGGGCGCTGCTGACCACGCTGCGGAACCTCTAATAAATGATGCCCAACAGCATGGCTAGATGAAAGTGGAGATGGAAGTGGAGGACAGAGGGAGTGCTGTGCCTTCGGGACAAAATGACCTTGAACTGATTTAACTCTTGAGCTGTTCAGGCTGATTTAAGAGCTCTTCGACAACGGAGCCCGAGCTGCTCTGAGAGCTCCTGAGAAAATCCACAAACGTCCAGCGCCTGGCCTCAGGCAGCAATGCATGATACTGGGACCTCCAGCCCCAGCCAGCTGGCATGTATCTGCCCTGAGTAGTGGGGCCGCAGGGAAGCCCAGGGTGTGCAGAGGACAGAAGCCCGCTCTGCATGGCACGAGAGCCAGCTCTGAGCCCTGTACTCCAGCCCTCCCTCCTCCCTCTGCACACACCAGGGCAAAGGGTGCCATGTATCAGCTGAGCACACCCCTGACTCCTCTGCACCCCAAGGCTGTCCAGTCTGGGCTGCAGCAGGAGCCAGCTGACTGCTCCTGGAACCTGGAGAGCCAGCCAGGAATGACCCAGGCCTCAATCTGCTAATCCTTTAGGCTCAGCCCGCCGTGTTCCCAAGGCAGATGGGGCGAGGCTGCCTCTCACTGACCCAAAACCCAACACTGCTGCCCCTTACAGAGCATTAGCACAGGCCCAGGCCAGGAAAAGCCCAGGAAGCACCACCCTGAGCTCACGGGCTGACACACAGGCCACAGAACTGCAGCAAGGCCCAGAGAGCAAGACTAAGTGAGGAGAGGAGAGGAGCTGACTTTTGAACCCGAGGCATCTGACCCCCAAGCCCTAAAGACAATGAAAGGAAAGCATGTTCAGGGGTTATATGCACCTACACATGTAGGTCACATATTCACAAACTTGATACGTATGCTCCGGTATGGCAATTTCTCTGATAAGAATTTATTCTAAGAAGCACGTGAGAAATATGTATAAAACAAATGTCTGTGTTGTGTAAACAAATATGTACAAGTCTATTCACTGCAATCTCATTGTGATATAATGAAAACAATTTAAACATCCAAACCAATAATCGTGCATTACGAGTCATACAGCAGATAGAAAAGTTCTTTAAGGCATACAGACGAGGAAAACAGAATATTAAGCAGTAGACATCAGATTCGGAGGCTGGAAAGCACCCCAAGTGTGCTGGAGCCCCAGCAGCCCTGCGATGCCCGGACAGGGGAATAAGAAGGTCCAGGGACAGAATCCCCAGGAGGCTGAGGGATCGGCGTGACAGGCACTTCTGGAAAGGCAGTTGGCTGGCCCAGAGCTATCTCAAGCAGAGGAGAGTAGGGGTTCATCTACCCTGCACTAGAGGCAGAAAGTGGACCCCAAAAAAGAGTAAAGTGAGTGCTGTCCTGGCCAGGGCCCAGCTCCATGGGGGCTGGTGGCCCCCAGAACCCAGGGAAGTATGAGCACCATCCTTCTGGGGTGCTGACATCTTGCCCCCGGCTCCAGCAGCTTCAAGCATGGGCTGCAGCACCTCAGCTCTGGGCAGGATCTGCAGCCTTCTGCAAAAGCCGCCCAAGTTTCATCACTGTGACACCAGCCATGCCACCCAGCTGCAGGGAGAGCTAAGTGGGAGGCGTTGGGACTGGGGAGATTGGAGCGCAGGGCTGCACAAGAAAAACCGAGCGACCACTGGGGCAAGGCTACGGCCTCAGTGTCACCACCACTAGCCAGCTTCATGTTCTCAAGCTGGTCACGGTGGAGTCAGAGAGAAGGGGCAGACAGACCGGTCCAGCCACACCAGTAGAAACTGCACCTTATCTAGGGTCCCAGAACAGAGTCACGCTGCTGGGGGGCAGAGATAAGAATGGATCTGCTGGTCTCTTGGCACAGGCAACAGGATGTGCGTTGGTCACAGAGGACTAGAAATAAAAGGGCCAGAAGTCAAAGAAACATGGCAAGAGGGGGCTTTCGCAGGGAAATTCATTCTGGATCTCAGGAGAAAATAAACGCAACAGTGAAACAAGTCTCATGACTCAGGTGCGCCACAAGCCAGTGGTAGGAAAGAATTTAGAATTTGTAGTGGTAACATAATGCATTGTTTGTCATGCACCAGTTTGGATTTTGTCTGGCTGAATGTGGTGGATTAACAAATGGTCAACTTGGAATGCCCAGCTGAACCAAGTGAGCGTGGGGGGTGGGCGTGGAGGGCCCCCTGAGGCTGCTGCCAGCAGCGTAACAGCAGCACTGGAGGGAAGCTGGTGCTGTTGGTTGTCCTGGGGAAGCCTGTCCTGCTGGCTGTCCTGACAGGAGCTCCGCTGTTCTCATCATCAGAGGAGCTCGGGTCCTCGCTGTCACTGAGGAGGCTGCGGCTCTCTTTGGGGAGCTGCGGTAGCTGTGATCCTCCCTTGAGCAGTGCTCCCTGGCGCCCGTGCAGGTCCCCGGCCTGCTGCACAGATCCTCACCCCGCTGGCACAGACTCTCTAGCTTCCCCCTCTGACCTTTGGGTCCTCCTGGTGCAGATCCCTGATACAGACTTGGGTGAGACATGGTTGTGGGCTCTGGCCTCCCGCTGGACTCACGGTGGACACTGTCGTGGGTTCTGGCCTCTTGCTGGACTCAGGGTGGGCACTGTCGTGGGCTCTGGCCTCTCGATGGGCTCACGGTGGATACTGGTGTGGGCCCTGGCCTCCCGCTGGACTCAGGGTGGGCACTGTCGTGGGTTCTGGCCTCTCGCTGGACTCAGAGTGGGCACTGTCGTGGGTTCTGGCCTCTCGCTGGACTCAGGGTGGGCACTGTCGTGGGCTCTGGCCTCTCGATGGGCTCACGGTGGACACTGGTGTGGGCCCTGGCCTCCCACTGGACTCAGGGTGGGCTCTGTCGTGGGCCCTGGCCTCCCGCTGGACTTGTGCAGGACATTGCGTGGGATCCGGGCCCTTGGCTGGAGTCTTTGGGTCTGGTCTGCACTGTGTCAGATCTTTTTCACGCATCTGCGTGTAACTTTTTGGGCAAATATTATAAAATAGTCCCATAAATTATGTTTCCTATATTAAATCTATTCCCTTGCAAGCCCCGACTACAACACCAAATGAAAAATGTGCAATATAAGAATTAAACTGATGTTAGGCCCCCAGGAATGGCTTTAGAGACTCGGGGAAGGCGCCATGTGGACTGTGCAGCACCCCAGAGACTCCTTGCCATGTGCACGTGCAAGCATTCCAACAGCAGAAGCCCAAGTGAGAAGGTGCCGTGGGCTGAGCTGCGCCTGCCGCCTGGAAAGGCCGGAGTCCTGGTCCCTGCTATGTGTGGTCACAACTTCCAGTGGAAATAGTGCAGATATAATGAAGACACCAGTTAAGACGAGATCGTACTGGTGTAGGGCGGACCTTCAATGCAACATGACTGGTGTCCCTACCAGGAGAGCTGAAGAGACAAACACAGAGGTGCTGTGAGGTGACAGAGGCAGAGGTCAGGACGACATGGCCACCAGCCAAGGGACACCGAGGGCTGCTGCCTAGCTGAGCGAGGCCTGGTGCACATCCGACCTCTGAGACCCCACGGTGCAGCCATCCGTGCCGGGCCTGGATTTGGGATCTGCAACCCCTGCGACCACAGCGGAACACAGCTTTGTCGCTTGATGCAGTTAGTTAGTGGTGGGTCGCCGTAGACGCCCAAGGAGACTAACATGAGAGTGCTCAGGGCTGGACCCACACCCGCCCGGGATCAGAACGCACATTTCCTTCCGCCATAAGTTAGCAGAGCTTGGCTCTGCACAGGAGCTGACCTCTGGGGCTGATTCCATCACAAGTGGACATCTGTCCTGGCCAAGAGCTTGGAGAACCACAAAGAGCTAAACAGACCACTACCTTCCACACGGTGGCCCAGGAAGCACTGCCTGGGTGTGAGAGCCCGTGCCCTGAGAGACCCTGGTGTCCCTCCTGCCTCTACCCATGGTGCATCTCGGGGGCTGTGGCTCACACTAAGCAACTGCTCCACAGTGAAAAGATGCTGACACTCAGATCCAGCGCGGCGAGCAGAAACGGCGCCAGCTGACGCTGCTCAGGGCAGACAGTGGCCCATCCAGCTCCGGTTACAGATGGCCGCCACTGAGGCTCAAACGAGAGCCTCAGGTCCTCCAGCCGGACTCGGCTCCCACTGTCGCCAGCCCGGAAAGGGCTCCTTTGTGTTTCATTTGCAAGGAAAATTTCTGTGTTCACAAACAACGGAGAAGAATGGGTGTGGAGCCGGGTGATGCCTATTTCCCAGAGCCGGATTCCTGGCTGTCACTGTGCCCTGCTGTTTTTCAGAAAAGGACAATTGGGCCCATTGTGGCCGTGTGGTCCCTGAGTGGCCATGGTCTGTGGGATTTGTAAAAGGAGATGACTCCATGCGGAGCGCAAATTGGATCTTCTTTAAATCTCTGATTCATTAGACCTCTTATCAGAGCGCAGGGTGGTTTCTGCCTGTCCCGCGAGAAGCCCTGCCACCATGCTAAGCATGGGACATCTCTGCAGCTGTACCTGCCTGGCACGGTTGGCTCCACCCAGCAGCGGCAGCGGCAGCAGCAGCAGCCAGGCCAGCGGGATTCCAGCCATCACCGGCTCGCTCCTCAGGAGCAGGGATAGAGGCGCTTCTGCCAGACCAGGGAATGGGCCTGCCGGGGAGCCCTGTGAGGGAGACAAAGGAGTTCTGAGTTCCTGCCAACTTTTAAAATCTTTCTCTTTTCATTTAACTAAGTGTTGCCCTAGTATTTCATCCTGAAATAGTCTCAGAAACTCTAGAGGAAAGAGCTAGGCTGTGTTTGAAGGACGATATGGAAAAGGGGGAAAAAATCCCTGGAAGTTGGCTAGCAGGCTCAGCCTCGAGCCGAGGAGGTGCTTCCTGCCACCCATGGGGGTGCTTTCCCATTGTCTCAGAAATGCAGCAACAGTCCCATCCCTGAAGATAACAGGAAATCAATACTTGGGGGTCCAAAGCAGAGCCTCAAGACACTTCCCTGGGGGCTTCATCCTGACTTGATCTCTGGGTCCTGAGGTCCAAAACCTGCCTCCAGGCCCAGGCTGTCTAGCTGAATCTACTGGGGACATTTCATAGAATAGACAAGGGTTGAGCTGTGGCCAGGAGAGAACAAACAGTAAGGTGCTTTCCTGCTCTGCTAGCCTTAACCCCGAAAGTTGTGAAGAGAGATGGTTGGTGCCTGTGTCTTCCTCCCTCATGGTGGCTGAGCCCATGGGGATGGGAGGAGGTGGAGACCTGGAACCTGCCCCATGGGGGCTTATCCAGGGATCTGGTTGGGACTAGGAGCTCGGGCAGCTGTGCTGTGGCATAGGCCCCAGCAGTGGTGTGCATGCATCGGAGGGCCGGGCTGATGTTGAAAAGGTCGCCTTATCGGAGTCAGCGTTATGTGAACCTACCCAAGAGGAACAGCCAGGGAGGGCCTGGAGACCTCAGCTCTCGGAAGCTGTGGGTGGGTCAGCCCTTGGGCAAGCCCTGCCATAAGTTAGCAGAGCATGGCTCTGCACAGGAGCTGACCTCTGGGGCTGATTCCATCACAATTGGACACCTGTCCTGGCCAAGAGCGTGGAGAACCACAAAGAACTAAACAGATCACTACCTTCCACACTGTGGCCCTGGAAGCACTGCTTGGGTGTGGGAGCCCGCGCCCTGAGAGACTCTGGCCAGCGAGCTGCTTGTCAAGGCTTCTCCAGACCAGTGGCGCCGAGCAGGAGTCCAGACCCAGATTCAAACATGCAGGAATTAAGCCCAAGGTAAGGGCGACATTTCCAGTCTAGGGGAAAAGCAGACTCCACAGAAGAAATGAGAACCACTGGAGAGGCGCTTGTGAGCAGAGGGGCGGGGACAAAGTCTTATATCTGTAATCCTCATGCAGGCGTGCTCTTCGCAGTAGAATAGCCACTGTTCACAGGCAGAGACTTAGATTAGTCAAGGAGCAAAGGCTCTTTCACTCAGTGCCATTAGCCCCAGTTCAGGGGCTCGAGACTTACATGTGACTCGCATGTGCGTGGCGGCCATGACCCTGGACCACACAGGAGACTCCTTTCCTCACAGAGAGCTCTGCTGAACAGAGCTGCTCAGCACCCTTCATGCCAACTTGCTTCACCAAAGCCCTTAAGAGAAGAAACACAGGTTGTAAGGTGTTGGAATAGAGAACACTCTGACAATGATGCAAGAGCCTAGAGGAAATCAGTTCAGACCATCAGATAAACCTTTTAAAATGTTCATTGCATGAGAAAAAAATTTAAATAGCCAAAATTTCAAGTAGCGAATAACCAGGGGGAAAGTTTACAACCTACCAGTGCATAAAGAGCTAATTTGCTTAGTAAAATAATAAGAAGACTAAACCCTTTTGGGGAACCAAGGTATAAATGGTCAACAAACATATTAAGCAACATGTTGAAGCTCCCACCTAATTGGGTAATGATAGTAGCATCACTTCGCAACCGGTGAGGTCAGCTTTCAGTTAACACTGGGGGAGGAAGCATTAGCTGGCATGTAGGACGCTGCTCCTGATGGGACAAACCGGAACAGCTTCTTCAGAGGCAGATCATCATCAGAATTGAAAATTTAAAACTCATGTTACCTTTGACCAGATTTTTCATCATTAAGAATTTACCCTACATGGGCTAGGAATTTAGCTCAGTGGTCACCTGCCTGTCAAGTGTGAGGTCCTGAGTTCAATTCCCAGTACCCCCACAAAAAAGAATTTACCCTACAAACACACTTAAACAGTTCTGTGTACAAAATAGTCACTTGAGTCTTACAGCAAAACAAGCTCAGGAAGAGAAGTCCAAGCTTTCTACTAAAAGGATTATTTACATAAACCACATTCTAGGCATGCCGCAAGGTACTATGCAGCCATTAAAAATGTGTGCGCTCAAGTGTAAGAACTCCAAGGGAAATAAGTGAAAAATGTAAAGTTAGAGCAATGCGCAACTCAGTCCTAATTAGGTCTTTCATTGTTCTTAAGATTTACAGAATATTCATGTAGGTTCTGCATATATGCAAATACATCATGCACGACGATAGCCAAGAATCCGTACAGTGATGGTAACTGGTAGTCAGTTGCTACACCCAGCTGAATTGAGCTAGCATGGTGCTGGTGCGGGAGGGCTGCCTGAGGGTTATTGCCAGCAGCATAAAAAGAGGCAGAACTGGTGGAGGCTGTTACGGAAGCTGTTTGGAAAAGTGCTGGAGCTGTTGGAAGCTGCTGGTTCTCCTGGGTTGTTCTGCTGGGGGACCTTGTCGTGCTTGCTTTCCTGACGAACTCGGGTTTTCTTGGAGGAGCAGCTCGGGGCCTTTGTTGGTGCTGAGGATGGCTACGGCTCACTTTGGGGAGCTCTGGTTCTCATCTTGAGTATTGCTTCCTGGCTCCAGAAGGGAAGATGGTGCACTGCTCGGCTTCATGGAGAGGCTTGTCGCGTTGGCTTTTAGATGGGAGCTGAGCTTTCCTCATCCCTGGAAGAGCTTGGGACCTCAGTGCTGCTGAGGAGAGCGCAGTACTTTTGGGGGGAGCGGTAGTTCTTACCTTGAGCGTCACTACCTGGCTGTAGCGCGGACCTCTCGGCCTGCCGACCTTTGGGCCTTCCCAGCGCAGATCCATGAAGCAGGCCTGCAGGAGGCCTCCAGCTGGACTTGTGGGGGGCGTTGTCATGGGCTCTAGGTCTTCAGCTGGACTTGTGGAGGACCGTGCTGTGGGACTCAGGCCCTCAGTCTTTGGCCTTAGTGTGTGCACAGATTTCCTGCACTCATTGTGTGTGTGATTCTTTGGGTGATTCATTATAAAATAATCTTATAAGATGTGTCCTGTATTGTATTGTTTCCCCTTACAAAACCCCAAACCACAACAGTCAACTAGCAATTACTCCCAGTGAGCAGACTGCCAGGGGCAAGCATAGTTTTGTTTTTCTCTTTAGATTTTTTTTGTGTTTTCTACAATATGCACCCATGTGTTTATATTAAAAAGCAAACTGGTTCAAAATGAACAAAGGTGCTATGTAATGTACTACAGAAATGATCCCTGAAAGTATGGCCTTACAAAGATGCTGTGTAAATGAAAATAGTCATTCCATCCTGCTCAGATTTAACCAAAATGGTAGCATGAACCCTGCTGGTCTTAGAGTTCTGGGCTGTCCATGGGGCTCAGCGCTGGTGTGAAAACCGCCGGGCTAGGACATCGCTGCACCTGCCAGACACTCCACCGGGGGACCCAGCTCCACCTCAGAGAAGGATCCGGTTCCAGGGGATTCTGCCCTGACAGCAACCCATGCGCTGCCCCAGGGAGAGGAGCGGCTGGCAGGGCAGTGCTGTGGAAAATGCAGTGGGTCTTGGCTGCAGCCCACAGGGGCCTCCTGCTAGCCAGAGGTGTGCTCAGGTGCGAGGTCAGTGGAAAGGTGCAGAGAGGCCATTGCAGCCGCTGTGCCAGTTTACGCAGAGGTGGAGGGCTGGCCCTGTGGCAGGAGCACCTGCTCTTTACTAGAAAGCAGAGCCTCTGGGGCTGTGGCATCGAAGGCCTCCCATGGGCCTGCAAAGAACCTGGAGACAAGAACACGTGGCGAGAGCCTGCGGCTGGACCCGAGCAGCCAGCACCGCCCTTGTTTTGTTCTCTGTGGAAATGATGACACTTCAATGAGGACTGGAAATGCTTAAAATTCCCTACCACCCCACCACCCTGAATCAATTCTCTTTATTCCCCCATACTCTCCCTGTCCTCCTTTATGTGGGTACACGTTTTGCATATTTCTGACTGAAATACTCGCAATGGTAGCACTGCCGCCTTTCAGAGTCATACAGCCACAAGTTATATTTTCCGAACCTCTGGCTCTCCTCACCAGGGTTTCCGCGAGCCACATTCCCACACGTAGACCCATCGCGTCCTATCACCCTTTGGCTCTGCACCACAGATTCTCAGATATTCTCCAGTGAGTATCTTTGATGTTTATAGTCATTTTCTCCTATTAAATGATGCTCTAAAAGTTCTCAGGACTGGAAGCACAGGGCCAGAGGCACTAGAACTTTTGTAGCATCATGTTTCATGCCTGTGAGCTGCCAGGAAGAAAGGCTCAGAGATGGAGCTGGGAACCCAGAAAGGTGATCTTAGCTCAGGTGGCAATAGCAAAACACCTCAGGCACGGAGCCTTCTGAAGCAGAGATTCAAGCTACAAATCCAAGGCCACAGTGCCAGTGCAGTCAGGTCTTTCCTCAGCTTGTAGGTGGTTGCCTTTCTGCTGTGTGTTCAGGTGGCCCTTTGGGGTCTGGGCTGCAGAGATTAGGACCCCTATTAGCTAGAGTATTGCTATAGTGACCTCATTTCACCTTAAGGACTGCCTAGACGCCTAAGTACAATAGGGTGACATGGAGGAAGATCAATTAGGGCTTTGACAGTCAAATTTGAGCTGGGACATAATTCATACTACAATAGTAGCCCTGTGCTGGAAGGAAGCTCCTGGTCCACTTGAGGACAACCCTGCCATGCCAGCTCCTAATCTGCAGAAAAGCCAGGTGACACTTGAAGAAGGAACGTGAGCCCTGCACCTTTCACAGGGCTGGGAACAAGTCAACACAACACAGGCGGTGGGGGGGGGGCTGGTCCTCCCCCTGAGCCCAGGAGACAGAGTCCTGCGCACCTTGAAGAGCTTAACTGCTACACAGGCCCTGATCTGGACAGGTGGGGTGACCAACCGGCAGCTGTCTTCAAGGCTTCTCCATGCCACTTGGCATCTCCCGTCAAGAGGGTCCTGCTGCGTCTGGGCTGTTTGGATCTTAGGGTGACCGAGATACTGCCAGCATGGGCTCAGCTTCCCTGGGATCCTGTAGTGTCGTGACAAGGCCTTGTTTCTCTTGCAGAGTGGCATGGCTGAGTTCCTGACACCTGCAGCACCCAGAAGACTGTGACAAGCCACCAAAGCCTCGTTCAGTCAGTCTGCAAGGTCAAGCTGCCCCCAGCCCTCCTGTTGCCATGAGAAACCAGCCCACTTCTAGCAAAGGGACTCACTTCAAGGCAAGACACAGCCCGCTGAGCCTGCTTCCCTGTCCACCGCTATTATCTGCACTGTCCAACAGCCAGGGCTGAGTCCACACTTGGCCCTGGGGGTGCTGCTTCTGCAGACCTCACAAGCAAGCAGCCCCAGCAAGCTCGCTGCGGCCAGAGGCAGGGCTCCTGTCCAGGCCATCGGGGTGTTTCTCGCTCCCCACTGGTCTCACGCCCCCTTCACGTAAAGCAAAATCTGCACTAGGTTCAACACATGTACAAGAAATGTAAATGTCACTGATTTTCCACAGAAGGAAAAGGATGCTGTGTTTTTTAAAGGATCATATGCCATATAGTAAAATTTAATGAAAATTTCCCATTAGTCACATTCTCTTCCTAGTTTCAGAGCCAGCTGCACATTACTGGTCTTCTCTCCCCTCCCTGTCTCTTCACACAGAGCCTGAAAACCGTTTTTTAAAAAAGCATCCAAGGCTTTTCAGTTCTATTCTACAAATCCTTAGTCTGTCTTCAAAACACACACACACACACACACACACACACAACACACACACACACACACACACCCCACACACACCAATGCCTTTCTTGTGAGCCTGACCAACTTCTGGTTGTTGACTCTCTCTGGGGCGTCAGCTCATCCTATAAAGTGAAGAAAAGTGCCACAGGGTAATAGCCACGTGACCCGGGAGGCAGGAAGGGGAAAAGCTGGCCCGGACCCTTGGACTGTAGACACCTAGGCGTGACCGCAGCACCACGTGTGGCTGGAGTCCACTCGAGTGACCCTTGAAGTGAGTCAATTAGTGATGAGAAAGGCTCAGCTTACTCCCGGTCTAGAGTGGCACTGCTTTCACTGTGGCACCCCGAAACTCCAGTGCGTCACGTGGCACAGAGCGTGTGCTCAGGGACATGTTCTGTGGGTGGCCGGCCCCTCTCTGCAGCTCCAACATCGCTGTGAAGGTACATATCTCTTTTTTAAGGTTAATGTATCTATTTAAGAGAATAAAAAGTAGTTTAAAAAATTTGAAAGGATACAGAGTTTCACTAAACAAAAGCATGGAAACTCAACAATGGTTGTTATATTATTATCCTCAGATTAGTTGTTGAGATTACCAGATATTAGCACGCAAAGTTGGTCGAAAGTTATGAAAAGTTACAAAGGAGAGAGAAAAGCATTTGCCATTAGTTGCTCCTTTCAACAGACATGCAGAAATCAGCAGAACAATTAGCCATGTATGTGTATATTTTTTTTAATTTATTGTTAAATTTTATTTAGTTATTTTTATTAATTTTATTGAGAAACAAATAGCAATGAGACAGCTTCAAAACTGATTAGTAGGACAGTTTCAACAATTAATACACTCCATATTGTTGTCTTTGTAGTGGTTATCCGTAGTACAAAAAGCAGACAGGATATCCTGTCCAGACACTATTAGTACAAATCTTTGTTCTCCTTGAATTAAGAGAAAGGAGCTGCATTCTACCCTAACTACTTTGTATGGACAGATACAGAACAGCCCTTCCTCTGGATCCCCATCTCTGACAAAGCTAAACAAAAGCACACATGTATGCTCCTTTTTCCTTCTCTCTTTTCTCCTTTCCCTCATTCTTGTTGCTCATTTGCTTTAAATAGTTTCTTTCCCTCTCACAGTATCTATTGTTGTTCCTTTCCAATTTTATTTACTCTTTCAGGTTATTACAACTAATGAGACAATATGACATTTCCACATGCAGGTCTCATTTATTTTATTTGTGTCTGTGATCTCTAGTTGCATCCATTTAGTGATAAAAGTCTTAGATTTACCTTTTTTATAGCTAAGTAATACTCCACTGTATAAATATACCACATCTTTTTTATCCACTCCTCAGTGGAGGGGTGTGTAGGTTGTTTCCAAGATTTAGCTATTACAAACCATGCTGCTATAAACATGGGCACAGGTATATTGCTGTAGTACAATGTTTTCAGTTCTTGGAAAAATCCCCAGGAGGGGAA
>PVKA01000717.1:155798-181373 GCA_004027165.1 Ctenomys sociabilis
TTTTTTTTTTTTTGTTTTTGTTTTTTTTTTTTTTTTTTTTTTTTTTTGTCTTTTTGAGACAGGGTCTCACTATGCAGTTCAGGCTGGCCTTAAGCTCACTTTGTAGCTTAGGCTGGTCTCGAACTCACAACAATCCTCCTGCCTCAGCCTCCCGAGTGCTGGGATTACAAGCATGCGCCACCACGCCCAGCTCAGCATTTGTTATTGATTGACTTCATGACAGCCATTCTTTCCAGGGTGAAATGGACTCTCAGGGTTTTTTGTTTGTATGTTTGTTTGTTTAACCTAAATTAGATGTACTTGGAGATGAAGAAAAACGTAAAGGGACATCAAACATGATGATTTCCCATGTAGGAGTCAAAGTGACAATTGTTGCTAGTAAGCTTGTGGGTGGCCCAGTTCCTGCAGACACAGCCATAACGTAATATAGGTTAGGCCAGACAAGAGCTGGGTCATCCCCAGTCACATAAGCAATCGTGGAAGAGCCAGACCTTGAATCAAGAGGGTGAGCAGGCGCAGCATTCTGCGTGTGGTAAGAAGCAAGCGTTCCCCACCGAGTCCTGGCCCTTCCAGTGCCCTGGGCCCTGGAGGCACTGGAAGCCTCTGTCCCCCACAGGCTCATTGGTGCCATTTGGAGCATGCAGCAACCACTCTGGCTACACAGCCATTGTAGGCCTTAAGAGTGGTTGGACCGAATGTCACAGTCAGGAGGAGCAGTGTGGTGGACAGCGGTCGCCTGCTGTGGTCCAGGCTTCTGGCGAGGAGGAAGGTGTGTGACCTTGCCAGTGGCCAAGAATCGTGGTGCAGAAAAATGGCTGGAAAACCTCCCTCAGCCCAGCGAGGACGTCTGGCCCCTAGATGCAAGTGACTCTCTTGTTCCAGGAGCTGTTCTGGCAATGTGGCTCGAAATGGCACAATCGGGACATGTGGGTCCCAGGGAAATGTCTTTTCCAGGAAAGAAATCGAGTGTGTCCATCTGTGGAAAGCCACCGTGGTCTGGGGTTTTGTGAGAGGAGCGATACAACACAGGACACATCTTATAAGATTATTTTATAATGAATAAACCAAAGAATCACACACATGATGAGTGCAGGAAATCTGTCCACACACTAAGAATGAAGAATTCAGCTGAGGGCCTGGACCCTAATAGCTTGCACAAATCCAGCTGAACACCTAGAGCCCATGACAACGCCTCCCATAAGCCCAACTGGAGAACAAGAGCCCACGACAGTGCCTCATGCAGGTCTGCTTTAAGGATCTGCGCTGGGAAGGCCCAAAGGTCTGTGCTGGCAGGATGAAGGAGCTGTGCAGCAGGCTGAGGGGTCTGCACTCGAGCTGGGAAGTGATGTTCATGGTAAGAACCGCAGCTCCCCCCAAAAGTACTGTCCCATCCTCAGCAACAGTGGGGTCCTGAGCTCTTCCAGGGATGAGGAAAGCTGAGTTCCCATCAGGAAAGCCAATGCAACAAGCCTCTCCGCGAGACTGAGCTGTGCACCATCTTCCCCTCCAGAGCCCAGAAGAAATGCTGAAGGTGAGGACCAGAGCTCCCCAAAAGGAGCCCCAGCTCCCTCAGGGACAGCAAGGTCCCAAGTTCCTCCTCCAAGGAGAACAGCCCAATTCACCAGGAAAGCCAGCGCGACACGGTCCCCCAGTAGAACAGCCCAACAGAACAAGCAGCTCCCAGAGCTCCCCACAGCTTCTCCACCTCTGCCTCTTACGCTGCTGGTAGCCATCCTCAGGTGGGCCGCTCACATTCAGAACCACGCTAGCTCAATTCAGCTGGCTGTGACAAGTTCACCACCAGCTGACGGTCCACCATGAAAGCTTCTCGAAACTGCTTGGGCTGTCATACACCCCATGGATTCCCCCAGCAGGGCTGTGTGCACAGCATTTTAGGGAGTTCATTTTTTAAGCACTGGAGGTTGAACCTAGAGCTTCATGTGTGCTACACAAGCACCCTGCCACTGCTCTGTATACCCTTCACTCCGGAGAGAAATTAGTAGCAAGAATTAGAGTAGGGGCATGACGGTGCACACCTGTAATCCAGCACTCTGGGCAGTAGGACTGAACGTTCTACCCTGCCTGAGGAACTTAGTGAGCCCCTGTCTTAAAATAAAAAAGGGCTGGATGGTCTCTTACAGCAACAGGCAGAAAGAGACACAAAACATGCCTGTGTGCTGGGCTTGGGACTTGTGGCCAGGAGGCTGCACGGGACAGGGAGCTCTAGCGCAGGGCAGGAAAACAGAGCTGCAGGGAGGAGTCGAGAAAACAAAGGGGCGCCTGTCTCCTCCGCGATGCCCTCTGCCCACGCTGGCCCTGGGCTGTCTCCTCCATAACTGGTACAGCAGAAATGCCCCAAGCCAGCGACACGCGGGCGGAGGCAGAGCAACACTGCCTGACCAGAACAACGTTTCCGTGCAGTTTGCCTCCGTGTTGTCCTTGGGTTCTGCATCCGCAGATTCAACCCGTCATGGCCTAATCATATATTTTTTTTCAAATTCCGGAAAGCAAAACTTGGACTTGCCACACACTGGGCAGCGCAGAGTCCGGTTTTCTCCGCTCTGCACATGCGGAACACGGCCTGCCTGGCGTGTGAGGCTTGGATGATGTCGCCGCTGCGCCACAGGCGGTGCTCTTCTTGCCGTCCTCCCCAGCGGTACAGCGCAGTGGCTGTTCACCAGCGTTTACGTTGTCTGAGTATCGTAAGCGACCTAGAGATGAGAAGCGAGTGTGCGGGAGGCCGAGCAGGGGTGGCGCGTAGATGCGACGCCTTGTGTGTGGGGGATGGGAGTACCAGGGTTTGGGGTGCCCTTGGAAGCCCCCACATGTGCAAGGTCAGCGTGCGTGGCTGTGACAGCGGGGCAGGTCCTAGTGGGGGCGTGGCCGAGGGTCCTCTGCGCGCTCCTGGACAGAGGAGATCGCAGAGATTACTTGGAGAGACACGGATCCTGGGCCTCGATCAGAGGCGCGTTTCCTCTGAGGAAGCCAGGCTGGGCGAGCGTGTTCTGCGCCACGCAGGGACCCTCACGCCGACCTTGCACGTGGAGCAGAGCGTGGCCCGTGACGGGCTTGTCCTCCACATCGCGTGGAGCGGCTCTGCGATAGTGCTGGCAAAACATCCCACTCGTGCTTTTTATTTGTAAAATACCACAAGGTTTTGCCTATAGAGGAACTCAAAGCATGAACGGTTTATTTTACTTAAATTTTTAGTATTCCGGGTTTGCATGCAAGACGTCTGCACTGCTTGTGGCGTGACATTGGTCCGCACCCGTGACACGTCCCCACTGCGTACCATCCTCCCCACTCCCTACCTCTGCTTCTCCCGTCTGCTATTTCCCTTCTTGTTTGAAAATGATCTGTCTCTGCTTCCCACTGTCCATCTTCTTATTTATGCTTTGGGTATAAAAATAAGAGAAACCGCGTGACACAGAAGCGTGTGTGTCTGACTTAACTCACCTGATTTCAGGTCTCAGGGTACTTCCATTTCTTTCTTTTTTTTTTTTTTGCAGGGGGGTTTTTGCCTTTTTCTATTTTTTTGGTGCAGGGTCTCACTATGCATGCAGCCCACATTCATAGTGATCTTCCTGCTTTTTGCCTCCCACGTGCTGGGATTACAGGCACGCGCCACCACGCCCGGATTGCATCGCTGGCGCAGCGCACCCGAAGGTGGGGCCGGCGCGGCTTGGGGAACCAAGGATCGAACACTGGTCCCTGCGCTTACCTAAGCAAGCGCTTAGTCCGCTGAGCTACTTCCATTTCTCACACGTCAAAGTGGATCTTTCTCTAGCAGAGTAGTTCTCCATCGTGTGTAAATATAGCGCTGAGCTTTTAAGATCAGGAGAGACGTCATGGTTGGGGCAAAGGCCTGCGCGGTCCTCCTCAGCAGACTGGGCCTTAAGTTCTTGGTGCGCCTTTCCTGGCTGTGGCCTCCTGTCGGCGGCTATATCCCGGGCCCTGGGTGGACAGCAAAAGCCCTCTGAGAGCTCTCAGAAGGTTACAAAGGCGTGAGAGAAGGAGCGCAGGACAGCACGCGGTGGCTGATTGGTAAATATTTACACTCTATATTAGGAAACTGCATTTGAAGTCCATTATTTTTCCAAATAAAAGTTAAAGAACGAGGGATCATTTTGGTTGTGATTTTGCATATTCTGCATTCAAACAGTACTTCAGAATGCATGGAATCCTGCAGCTTAATGAGCCAAAGACGTGGCTGTAGCCGATCTAGAAAAGAAGCAAAGGCCAAGCGCAGAGGTGCTCAAGAGACAGCAAAAGTGGGTCGGTACTACAGAACCCCCCTCAGCAGGGCCACTCTAGAGCAGCTGCTCGGGCATCACACGGCCTGGGAGCTGGTTCTGTAATGTCACAAGTGTCTGTGAGCTGCTCATTTGCATCCGATTCCTCAATGTCTAATCTGTTCATCAGCCCAAGCTGCACAGATAAACCAGCTTCTTAATCCACGTGGAGAATTTGTGTAACCAGTTTATGAGAGGAGGGTGCACCGCGGAAGCATCATGTCCTTGCGCTTCACACACAGAGGAAGTGATCTACATGACTGTTAGAACACGCGTGTCTGTCCACGCTCACTTTCAACGCTGAAGATCTGAGATGGGTGTGCAAATGATAGGCCCGCCTTCCTACCCCAGTAACTGACGTCCACTGTCACTGAGGGGTTCTCAGTATGCGCGGAAGGTGGCTGGAGGTACTGTGTGGGGACCTGGGCAGCTTTGTCTATTGCCCTCGTTTGGAAGCAGAAAAAGTGGCAGCAGCTAGTTCTGTGGAAACACGGGAGGGAAACGCATCCCGTGGGGCTGGGTTACCACAGACTGGGCAGGATGTGTCCTGCCACCGGCGGGGCTTCCCCATGGCCTCGCTCCTCCTGTCACAGGGCCGCCCTCTGTTCTCTGGTGCCCATTGCCACCAGGCTTCGGGGCTCTTGTCAGTTGATTTCTGCCCCTGCTGATCCAGTGTCAGGTGGCTTCCCCAGGCTTGGCACTGTTTCCTGGGCATGGTGGGAGGTCAGGTGACCACTTCCCATGAGGTCCCAGTTTCCTAGTTGCTGCAGGTAAGGGATGCTGAGGTCCCTTTCACAGTGCTCGTGCTGTCCTTTGCTTTTTTATTTTATTTTATTTTTTTTGAGACAGGGTCTCACTAGCTATGCAGCTCAGACTGGTGTTGAATTTACAGTGTAGCCCACACTGGCGTAGGACTTGCATGGGTCTTCCTGTGTCAGCCTCCCACATGCTGGGACTCCAGGCATACACCACTGTACCCAACTACTTTTTGTTATAACACTGAGAATTGAATCTAACACTTTTGCATTAAACTCCATCCCCAGGCCCTTTTGTTTTATTTTTTAAATTTTGAGACAAAGTCTTGCTAAACTGCCACAAGGTTTCAGTCATCCTGCCTCACCCTCCCCACGTGATGGGATTTCAGATGTGTACCAATACCTCCAGCTCTCTTCTGCTAAGAATTCATCTCTCTACTTCTCTGGCATTGTCAACCTCTGTAGACTTGAGCTTCACTCTGATGTGACATTCCTGACTTATCTGGCAGCACTGCTTCTAGATATCTCCCCAGAGAACTGAAAGCAAGAACTCAATGAGACCTTTGTACACTCACATTCATGGCTGGTTACTTACAACAGGCCACAGGTGGAGGTATCCTTGAAACTCTGATAGACAAAAAAACAAAACAGGACATCTCTGTAGACTGAAATATTAGTTGGCCTTCAAAAAGCTGGTGCATAGGTCAGCACACATGAACCTGGAGGCCATGGGACTAAGGGAAGACAGCCAAACACAGAGGACAAATACCGAAAGTCTCCAATGCTCAGATGGCCCTGTTCACAGGAACAGAGTCGGGCGCTAGGTGCCAGGGCCTGGGCACAACAGGAAAGGGCATGCTGTTTATTGTGTGGAGTTGCAGTTCTGCAGGGTGGTGGACAGATTCTGGAGGAATGACGACAGGAAGGCACTACGTACTACTGAGGCATGAACACTGCTACCACCGGCTGCACCCAGCTCTGACTGATCTGCAGTGAGCGTCTCCCCGCTTTGGGAGCGCAGGCGCAGCTCACAGAGGTTTAGACGCACCTGCCCCTCTGTGCATGGAACAGTAAGGCACTTGCCTGTCATGGTCAAGTGCTATGGAAGTCTTAGAAGCATGTCTGTCCGGCTCCTCTGTGATTGAACGTCATGGTGGATGGTAGACCAGCTGCTGTATCTTGTTAACTAATATGCTAATAAAGAAGCGCATATATTCCTGAACCATAATCTACTAAACATATTGATAACAGCACTTCGGTATAACTGGTTTCCTTCCTAATCCTTTGCCTTTTATTGAATGAATTTTAACACATTAAAGTAAATTGTGTGCTTTAATTGGGAATGAGGAAAACTTGCAGTGCTTGAATTTTCTACTGACAAGCTTTTTGATTAGCTTGTCAATGAACACCTATTGGTGTGGCTATACCCAAGGAATATCCTCTGATGTGGTTTGTGAACCAAGCAAAGCCTGTATGTATGTGCGTGCGTGCATGTGTTTGTGTGCATGTGTGTGTGTCTTTAGTACCATTTATTCCCAGCATGGTGGTAAGCACAGAAAGCTCCCGTAAGATGTCCCAGGCCTTAAGCTCAGAACTTGTGGAAGTTCTCCTTATAAGGAAAAAAAGCTTTTCAAATGCCACTACATTTAGTGTTGAGAGGGAGAGATTATGGGAAAGGTTGGGGGTCCGGGGATAGTCACAAAAGTCCTTATATGTGGAACAAAGAGGTGGGAGGGTTGGGAGAGACAGTGAGATGCTCCGATGATTTGAGGTGGAGAGGGGCCCAGGGCCAGAAAGAACCGGTGCTGGAAAGGCCTCAGACAGGTGGTCCCCAGAGCCTCGGCAAAGGAGGATTCCTGGTTACAGCTTAGGGCCCCTGCTTCAGATGTCATCATCCACTTGTGCAGGATCAGCAGTGCGCTCTGTCCTAAGTCACTGCTTGTGACACCAACCAACAAGAAGCTGATGTGACACTGGGACTCCAGACTGGCAGGGTCCACAAGGCTCAGCAGGAGCAGGGTGGTTCTGTGTCTGCACTCTGAGAGCCAGCACTTCTCATCTTCCCTCAGGAATGAAAATTTCACTCAAAAAACAAAAATCTTGTTATCCTTGACACACCTGATCCATGCCTCAGTCTCTTACTCTAGCTTGTCCTGTGCTGCCCAATGCTATACAATTCATTTATCAGTAAACTGATTTCTCAACCCATTTAAAGACTCATCTCATGATCAATGGGGTTCAGCTCTGAGGAGTACTGTTTAATTTAGGAAAATTACAATGATGGAGATTTTGTTTGGTTTTTGTATGGTGTTTTGTTTTGCCCCTGGGTTTAACAGAAAGGAAGAAATGATTATTATAAAGTATCACAGTATGGTGCAGATTCTGTCCTGATAACTGAAGAGGCTGGAACTAAAGAGCACGAGATATTACTATTCTCAAGAAGGGCAGGGGTAAGAGCCGGGCCCTGAAGCAAAGACCAGGTAGGCGCTGGCCCTAAGCAGATGACCAGGACAGAAACACTTCCCTGAAAAGTCACATCCAGCATTCCACTTGTGGTTGGTCCCATCCCTTGTGAGCCACAACTTACCTGCTCCACTTCCTGCTGCCACTACAGCTTTCTAAGAATGTTCAAGAGCACCGTAAGGACCTACGAGTACCTCTACTTTAGAAAGATAAACTTGGATTTCAACTAGGAATCGTTTCCATTTTTGATGTGAGTTGGAAAATCTTGGTAAAAGCCATCCATGTTGAATGTCCTTTATCCAAGTGGACCACAAGTATTTCCTGTTTCAGATTTTTGGGCTGGGAGATTTGGGGATGTTTGCACCCACATAATGAAAAATTGTGGGGACGAGATCCAAGTTTAAACATAAAATTCACTTATATTTCATACACAACTCAGACCCAGGGCCTGAAGGGAACTTTTCCCAATACTTTAAATGATTTTATGTATGAAATTAAAGTTTCATGGTGTGGAATTTTCCACCTGTGGTCTCACATCAGTGCTCAGAAAGTTTTGTGCTTTGGAGAATTTCAGGTATTGGATTTGTGGATTAAGGATGCTCAATTTATATATTTCATTAAATTAATTAAAAAAACCATGAATATCTTTCTAAAAGCCACTTTATCTAAGTACTACTACTGCTCATTTTGCTTACAAATCAGGAAGATAATCTTGGGGACTCTAAAAATAAACACTGACCTAAATATGCAAAAGAAATAAAGACACAGGGCAGCACGAAGAACCAGTGAGAACCTGCCGCGTGCAGCTTCTGCTTCAGCTCAGCTAGGCTTTGTGACGTGCAGAGTGGGCTCTGCAGCCGAGGGAAGTCTTTGCATCTGTACACACTGTGGTCCCTGCGTGTTTGGCAATTACAGCTTGGTGGGAAAGCCACTAGCCTGGCACACGCTTATCAGGCACCCACTGCACACCAGGCACTGTTCTAGGGCCCAGTGATAAAAGCAGCCAAGACCCTGGCCAATGGGACTTAAGTTCCAGTGGGTGGTAGGGCATACCCAACGTAAGTAAGAAGCCAGTTAGATGTGGGTCAGTGCTAAGAAAAAAATTAAGGAAGTGATTTAGTTTCATATTACTGTTGTGGAAAATTAGCACAAGTGTAAGTGGTTTAAACAAACTAAGTTTATTACGTTGTTCTGGAAGTCAGAAGCCCAACATGGATCTCTATGGGTGTGTTATTTCTGAAACTTCTAGGAAAAAACAACTTCTTCCCTTTTCTAGTTTCAGAGGCTGTCTGCACTCCTTGGCTTGTGGTCCCTCCAGAGACCTTCCAGTCTCGCTCCCCTCCCTTGTATCACACCTCTTCCACTGACTCTGACCTTTGTCCAGTGTCACCTCTTCATCTCAAGACCCTTCATACAGTCACAGCTGCATGGTCCCATGTGCTATTTCAGGTGACACATTTGTGGTCCTCAGGCCCTGAGATGTGGATGCCATTAGGGACCATTGTTTTTTGTTCCTCAGCAAGAAGCAAGGTCCAGAGTGTGGGTGACAAGGGATGCAACCTGGGATGCGGTGGCAGAGGTCTTGGCCCACAGCCCACTAGCCAATCAGAATGGGAAGGCGCTGTTTGAGCAGAGGAACCCTGAGGGGTGCATGTGGAGAGCCTTATGGGGCTGCAAAGGACAAGATGCGCTGGAAGCAGAGATGCTCTATGGGGACAGGTACTGTTGTGGGCTGAACGTGTCCCCTCAAACTGAGACACTGACACCATGTCTCTCCAGAGACCACGGCAGACACACCACTGTCCCTATGAGAACTAAGGGCCCTGTACACTCAGGTTCCCTCTCTTTTTCAGCTGGTCCCTTTTATCACTCGGTGGGACCTGGAACTCAGGAACAGGTACTCTAAGTGCTGGTACACTGGTAACTGCTACCATGAGAAATGATAAGGCCTCTGTTTCTGGTCCAGGAGTCTCACGTCTCCCCTCAGCACTAGAAGACATGGTAGGCCTATTTGTAGGGCCCAGGAGGCGGGAAAGAGGAGGGTCTGCCCCACCTTTGCCAGAAGCTTGGGCCTAGAGAACTTAGGAGGTCACACTGGGCTGGGAACTGTTGGGGGTTGCAAGCAGAGGCATAGCGTGTCCTGATTTAGGATTTATACGCTTTAACAGGCTGCCTTCTTGAGATGAAGGGAATTGGTAGGGGGCAGGGAGATAACTGCTAGATCAGTTGTTTAGGATGATTATAACTTGAAGAAGGTGATGAGGGGCTGTGGGATTCCTCATGTTTGGAAGGCGGAGCTGACATTTTCAGATGGAGAAGGAAAGTCAAAAGGGACAGCACCAAGTTTTTTAGCCTAGTGGGTGGAGGCCTGAACTGCCCCTGGCTGGGGCAGAGATTGTGAGAGGAGGTGGGGAAGGGGTAGCAGGAGTTGAATTTGAGCTTGGGACACACTGGACCGGTTATCAGTCGGGTGCAGAGAAGACAAGGCAGGGGCACGGGCTTTGCTACTCAGGGCTTAAGTCTAGGCTGGAGAGTCACTCAGCTGTGTAGGGTGCTCAATGCTGTAAGAAGAGAGGATCACACATGGCTAGGAAGGAGCTTGAGGATGTGGCCTGGCCTTTTCCATTTGAGGGTAGGGCAGTAAGAAGCAAAGACAAAAGGGATAGTGGAAGGAGGCCTAGTGAGACTCTACTTGCTATGCAGAGAAGGAGCTTCTAGGTAGAAGAGCTATGTGTCTTTCCTAACAGTAACACAAGGAAAGAGCATGTCTCTGTTATTGATGTTCCTTCCAAGTGTACAGTTAGAGGGGTACCACAAATGGGCCCACCCAAGGGTTAGGGACAAGGATGGCATACATACAGGCCCAGAATGCTAACAATGGTCAGCGCATTTGTCCAGGAAATCTTGGACCCCAAGAGGCTGGATATTAAGGCCAATAGGACATCACAGCCTGCATGGGGACCTGAGGCTTCTAGAAAGGGTTCCTGAGGTTTCTAGCAGTGTTAGTGGGGCCTGATTGGGTTTCAGAAGGGCCACTACAACGGGGCTGGCGCTCCAGTAAACCTCCAACAACTGCGTTTGTTACAATCTTGCGTCCAGGCCCTGCTGCAGTGGGTCCAAGGCCCCTGAGGCCCTGGGCACACTTTGCATGAGATTGGGGTTTGGTTAGTGGACAAGGGCTGGGGAGCCTCGCTGAGCTCCACGCATGCATCTCACACCCTTGAAAACTTGGGTTCCCTGCTGCAGCCTGACTTCCCCAAGTGTACGGGCTCATTGCATCTTAGGGAGAGGAACTCACCGAAGGAAGCACTTGTGCTGACTTTAGAAAAAGCAAGCAGAAAGTTCAGGAACGGGGTGGCGGTTAAAGGGGTTGGTGGGGGAGAGGCCGCCAACCAACCTGCGCGTTCAAGAGGCGCCTCGGACAAGGCTCTTGGAAACAAACAAAAGCGCGGGCGGCAGGCGCGCTGTGACCCGGGGCCGAGGCGCGGGGGCAGCAAGGGGCAGCTCGGGGCGCCGAGGAGGCCCGGGGAGTCTAGGGCCGCGGGGGGTCCGGCGGGGAAGGCATCCCGTACCCCGGCTCGCGGCCCTCCGCGCGCCCCGCCGCCCTCCTCGAGCGGTGCCCAGCGCGCGGCCCGGGCGCGGACTACAAGTCCCAGGAAGCCCAGAGGCGGCGCGGCGCGGGGCGGGGCGGGCCGGGCGCGATTCCCCGGGATCCAGCGCGCTGGGAAGCTCGGCGGAGCACGCAGCGGCGCGGCCGGGGCGAGCGGGCGGGGCGGGGGCGGGGCCGACGTGGCCCGGGCCCTGCGTGCGGTGCCGGGGAGGGGGCCGGGCGGCCGGGCGGGCGGCGCGGCACGCAGCGTGCGGATTTCGCGGCGGCCCGACGCCGGGAGCGGCGCAGCCAGTGCCCGGCCGGCCTGCGCCCCGGCGCTCCAAGCGCGGCGGCCGCTGGCGTTAATGGCTGCTCGGCGGGGCAGCGCCTAGCTGGGGAGGCAGGAAGGCGCCGCGCGAGCCTCCATGGGGGCGCGCTCCCCGCGGACGGCCCGCTGACCCGGGACGCCAGGTCCGCTCGCTCGCCCGCCCGCTCGCCGGCGCGCGTCCCGGCCATGAACTGAGCCGGGGCCGGCCCCACGCCTGCTCCGCCCGCGCCTTTCTTCTCGAGCCTCCTCCGGCCGCCGCGAGCGGGCCGGGCTCCCCCGGGGCTGCGGGGCCCCGGGGCGCGAGGCGGCGGCGGCGGTGGGGGGCGCGCGGCTCTGGGCGCGGCGCCTGCACCATGAACTACCAGCAGCAGCTGGCCAACTCGGCTGCCATCCGGGCCGAAATCCAGCGTTTCGAATCGGTCCACCCCAACATCTACTCTATCTACGAGCTGCTGGAGCGCGTGGAAGAGCCGGTACTGCAGAACCAGATCCGGGAGCACGTCATCGCCATAGAAGGTGAGGGCCGGGCCGCCGAGCGCTGGGAGCGCTGGGATCCGGCGACCCCGGCGCGGCCGGGCTGTATGCGCGCGTGTGCATGTGTGTGTACACGCGCGCCGGACCGAGGCACGCAGCTGCCCCGCCGAAGGAGGGAGCACTGCGGTGCTTCCTGCCCCGCCAGGCCGGGCACGCCGCGAGCCTGCCAGGGAAGATGGGTTGTCAGCCTCAGTTAGGTAATGGACAATAGTCTCTTTCCAGAGAAAGTCGCCGGAGTGTCCCGGCTGGCCGACGCCTGGGGGCAGCTGGTTGGGGGTGGCGCTATCTGACCCTTGACAGGTTACCAGGCCAGGGGCAAGCATCTTGCTGGACAGTGAAGATGTGTTTTGAGAAGCGCTGCCGCTGGAGTGCTGCCCTGGCGATGGTTCTGCCCCCGAATATATCTGGGCACAGGGTAGCTGCTTCGTTGGGCTCAGGACATGAGGAGAGCTAGCCCAGGCCACAGGCAGCATCTTGCCAGGCGTGCCGTCTCTTGTGCTGCGCACAGGTTGTGTACCCAGAGTCCCAGGTTCAGCTAAGAAAGTCCTAGCAGAACGTGGCGTCCCTAGCAGAATGGCCCCACTGACAGTCCTGGCGCTCCGGAGCCACCCAAATGGAGGATGCCATAGGACTACTGTTGGAGCTGGCCAGGCAAAGTACCCCTCTACTGCTTGCTGGCAGGGCTGCATCGCTGCAGGAGGGCTGAGGCAGTGCTGGCTGCCCTTCCTGGACTTATGTTCTCCCTGGATGACCGGCGGCTCCCATTTCTCCAGGATTGTTTTTCTTGTTCATTGGGTCCTCCGAGGCTGACCTGGGGAGCAGGTGGCAGTCACATGGGTAATGTGGAGGCGTTGCTTTTGAGCAGTGACAGTCAAGGCCCATAGAGTGGCTGGCCCATAATAGAGACCTGCCAGAGGCTGGGAAGACCTCTGCTAAGGAACGCTGGATCCGGTGAAGGCTACCAGGAGAGTGTGTTAGCAGGGCATTCCTAACTCCCAACAGGGAGAGAGGGCCTTGTCTACAGGAGAGCTTTGTTTTGACGTTGCAGTCTTTGCTCACAACACCTATGCCTCGATTTGAAACTTGCCAGTTAGGCGCAGAAGGTGGATGTTTTGCTGAGACCCTTGGCATTTGGTAGCTTTGTGGACTTGCACACATACTGGTCAGGCTGGCTGATAGGGAGGATCACAGCAGCGCTGCAGCCTGGGGAAGCTTGGCTCAGAGACAACCCCCCCCCCCCCAGTGCACCGGCTGCCCTGTGGGCAACTTAGGATGCCTCCTGTGTCATCAGGAGGTCTGGCAGGGGACCTTGGGACCTGCTTCTGTCATCTGCTCACCGAGCCCAGCCGTGTTGTATCCGGGGGCCTGGGTTGTTGTTGGCAGTGGGGGAAGATGTCCTGTTTACTCTGCCAGCTCTTTGGCTGCATCCATGAAGTCTGATGAAACACTTGGAAAGCCGGTGCCAGGTATGCAGCGCACCTGGCCTGGAGCACTTGCTGCAGCCATGCGGGGAGAGCCGTGGTGGAGAGTGACTCACTGTACCCCGATTCTGGTTCCCTTTCCTGCACTCCGGGCTCTGGAGCACTTCCTGCGGAGCAGTCTGACTTTCTAGCAGGAGGACGTGGCTGCCTTTCTTCGTTTTCTTCCTTCTACATTTGTGTGGTTCCCAGTTTATTATTTTTTTAATCGCTTGATGCCTAACCTTTTCAGAGTGAGACTTACCGCTCCTCCTTGGCTGGAATCCTTATCATTTTTAATAAGGTTCAGAATCAATAGATGGATTCTGTGTGGGGCTTTGAAGATGATGTTACTTTTTCTTAAAAAGAGGCATGTCTGTATTGTCACAGTGGTAGCTAACTTAGTGAGCCCCGAGAAGCACTCAGATATGACTCTGTTCTTGGCAGTGTTATCAACAGTGCACTCAAGTTTACTTGTGTAGAACTTCACCATAGGTCCTGGGGCCTTCATAAGCTCCTTGTGTGGCAGGGTCAGCCTGGCGGAGCAGGATGAGCCAACTATGCTATCTTTAGAGAGCAGGGTGTGGCGGTTTGTGGGGGACAGTGGTGTCCTAAGCCTTTGGTGAAACTTGCTCCACACCTGGTCTGAACCTAGGATAATTTGGGGTCCTGGTCTTGGCTTCCCAAGCAGCAATCTTTCAGGACCCCCCCCTTCATATATGTATGTATGTGTTTATATATATATATATATATATATATATATATATATATATATATATAACTTTTTGGCGGAACTGGGGATTGAACTCAGGCCCTTGTACTTGCCAGGGAAACGCTTATTCTACTGAGCCATCTCCCCAGCCCCTCCCCAGCCCCAGTCAATAAACTGTTGCACTTTCTTTTTTTTTCTCTCTGTATTTTTTTTTTTTTTTCTTTCAGAACTGGGGATTGAATTTAGGCCCTTTGCACTCGCCAGGGAAGCGCTTATTGTAGTGAGCCATCTCCCTGGCCCCTACCCTTATTATACTGAAGTTCAGTTGCTATAATGAAATGTTTTCCCTATTCATGATGATGTTAAGCTATGACCAATGGAGGCCGATGTCTACTTCATCGATGCTGTGAAAGCTGAGAGAATTGCTCAGTTATGGCAGGACAACATTTTTGGCTGAGAAGAGAGCTTTTTGGAAACTTGCATACCTGAAAGATTCCGGGGGGGTTGGGGAGGTGTCCATGCCTAGCAGAACTCTAAGTGAGCATATACCCTGCCTGCGAAGCTGAACTGGTCTCCATGCCGAGACAGGTATCTTCCTAAATTTTAAAATGTCACAGTTTCCAATCAGGAAGGCTTGTGCTCATCATAACAAATAATTTAAAAATCACTTATTCCACAAAACAGAAACCTGTTCATTTTAGAGAATATCAGTTAGACTTTTCTCCATTTGTGTGCTCTATCTTTCTCTTTCTCAGAGACCTGTTTCACAGAGCTTTTTGATTTCCACAGTGTAAGCCTCATTTATGGTTATGAAGAATTTCTCAAGGTATGGTTTCTCTTATCAATAATAATGTGTCAGCATCTGGCAGAGCTGTGATTGCTTTAAAAGTTCCTGTTTTCCAGCCCCTTTGCAGAGGTCTGGTGTTGGATGGAGGTGCAGCCTTGTCAGGGTGTTTTGGCAAATGCTTGTTTCAAAGGCAGTTGAAGAGGGTCAGGGTTGGAGAATCTCTTAATGATGGAGCGAATTTAATATCTTTTAGTCAAAAGCGATCCCCAAGATTTCCAAACAAAAATTGGTCAGTAGTCTTGAGTGCAGGGGTGGAACACACGTGAGCTCTGCCCTCAGTCTGGAGCGTAGCCTGCCTACCCCCAGAAGTGCTCACTTTACTTTAGCGGGCCAGGAGTCAGAAGCACGTAACCCTTAGGAGTATTTCTGTGCGTTTTGGAGTGGAACAGCTTAGATTCAGGAACCGGGAAGCGGTTCACCAGGAGCTATAGTTTGTGTTGGCCAAAGCAGGATGCCGCAGGTCCAAACTGAAATGCCCCGCATCAGAGGTAGCCTGAGGAGGTCTTGGGGGAGGTTGTGGAAGGTGAGGGCTGGGCCAGTGAAGGCACACACCCTCACGGTACATATAGGGCACAGTGCAGTCTGCGTGTCAGGCCTAGTGTTCTTGGGCTCCTTGGACAAGAGAAGGGCTCCTTGGACAAGAGAAGGGACCTGAGCACTGAGGAACTACTGCCGGTTGCTTTTACATTTGGCTCGTCCCATGTCAGGCATCCCACAGGCACACTGCAAAATGCTGTCTATAGCGCAGCCATGGGGAGCAGCCCTGCCACCGTGCTGCAAGGAGCCTGGGACCCTCCGGCCACCAGTTGCAGCAGCTTGCCCAGGTTTCCTCTGTTTCTCCCGCAGAGTCCATCTGGGTGGAGGCAGATGAGTCAGCCTGCCTTTGTTGTTAAATAAAGCTTGTTCTTTTAAGGCTAGAGCCTTCATGCGTTGTAGTTCAGCTTGCCTAGTTCAGCTTGCCTAGTTCAGCTTGCCGGCAGCAGAGCTATGATGTGAGCCATAGGCCAGCTGGCTCGTTCTCCCTGGGTAGCCAGGATTCTCAGGTGCCACGGGGAAGCCTGGGTGTCATCTGTGGTTGGGACCCCAGATGACACTGCTTCCTTCCTCCCCAGTGGCTGACCCGCACACACACCCATGTTGCCCACCAGCCTGGTGACAAGCTGCCTTTCACTTGTTTGAGGGCATTTCCAGAAGCAGGTTCTAGAGCTCGTTAATAATATCTGACCCTATAGTTTGAGTGGACCTGGGAAGATCCAGGTGGGGTCTGCACATACCATGGTACAGTGCATTGCTGAGCGTGTGTCCAGCTGAGTCCCAAGTGCTGACTGAACCCTGGGGTGATTCCGAAACAGGCGTCAGCTGTGCAGTGCAGAGGGGCTGGGGCCCATGCCCAGGGAAGGTGAGCTGTGCGTACCCCGCCTTGGCGCAGGCTCCCTGGCATCTCCTGAGAGGGAAACAGAGCCCCTGCTGTCCCTCCCGCCTGTCCAGCATGTGTGCCCTTGTGCCATGCTAGGAAGGGCTCTGTGTGTCCCACATAGCCAGAAACGCTGTGCTCCCTGAATGCTGCTTGCTGCAGCAAGACTTCATAAGGGTTTGCTCCCGTGTAGAAATTTCTTTACTCTGGATGTTGCAGCCATGTACCTTAAGGGAAACAAACTTCATCTTCGTGCCACAGTTCAGTGCCATTTTACCTTGTAACTAGTGGCCGTGTTGATAGTATCTGATGTTGAATCGAAGGTCGAGTATTAAAGATAATGATGCTCTGTTGGGTGGTAGTTGCTTCTAGGTGTTAGACTGCTGCCTTACAGGACCTGAGACCCTGCATACTCTGGTGTCCTCGCATAATCTGTTTTTGTGTTTTGTTCTGGCATGTGCCCGTTTTGTGAAAGGCCACTCCTCCTGGGGGGCAGGGCCCTCTCAGCCCATGAGGGCTCTGACCCTGTGTTCACCTGCTTAGCCACCGGCTCTGTGGTCTGGAGCTTTCTGGGGATGCAGGTTAGGTCTTATTTGTTTGTGACTCAGTGGCTCTAAGCGTCTGGCCAGGATGTGTTCATTGGCCCACTCACTTGCCCATGGACTAGAAAGCCTTCTGAAGAAGGGGTCCTTCTACACCTCTCAGGTGGTGCAGTGTTCATACTCCTGCAGAAGTGAGGCCTTTTGAAACTTGTCCCCAGAGCACAGTAAGCAGGGCTTGGCACATTCTGGATTTGGTAGATTACCTTGGATGGGACTGATAAATCATGCAGTATTTGGGGTGGAAGTGTGAATTTCTCTAGAGAAAGTAGTGGGAGAAAGAATCCTTCTTTCTTGGCAGCTCTCTCAAATCAGTGATTTAGAAAAAGATTGACATTTCTTTTATGTTCTGGTGCAAGTGAATTCCAGGTAAAATGCCACTGTCAGCAAGGGGACAAATGACAGTTGCTTCCGTCATACCCACGTATATGGTAGATATTTGAATTTAAAAAGTTGATTTAGAAGTTGGGAGTGGTGGTCCATGCCTATAATCCCAGCCCATACTCCCAAATCTTCAGGAGTACCTGAGGCAGGATCATTGCGAGTTCGAGGCCAGCTACAACGTGAGCTCAAGTTGAGACCTTGTCTCAAAACAAACAAGAAAGGTTGAGTACTGTAGAAGGCACATGGCTTTTAATCCTGGACCTCGGGACACTCCTCTGTTTCAGACAGCTTATCCCACTGCGCTTGTTGTTTTCTTGCAGCAGTTCTGGAAGTCTTCTTTCATGAGTGTCCCTGTCACAGATGCGCTGAATGTGGCAGAGAGGGAGCTTGTGAAGAGCGTTAGCCTTGCCCTGACTCGCTGGATCTGGCCCAGGCAACTTTTGGCTCTTCCCCAAGGTCAAAATGGTCATGAAAAGTCAACATTTTTAGTCAATCCAGGCAGCTGGACTGGCTCAATTAGAGGCACTCATGAGCGAGGACTTCCAGAGCTGCTCTAGAAAGTGGCCGGCACGAGGATGGGAGGAGTGTGCTTAGAACTGGGGAGGAGTCTGGGAAGATTCACCGCGGTGCCGTGCACTGTCACCGTCTTAGAGTCATTTGTTTTCTGTGTATTTCAGCCATACCTTTTAGCACTTAGCTCTGTGTAGAGAGCTGGATCTCAGACATAAACACTAAGTGGACCCACCCAGGGCTGACAGCTGCGTCACAGGGACTTTAACCCCATGTCTGCACGCTTGCAGGTCCACGTGTGTGCCAGCCCAGCACCCTGTGTGTGTCCAGGAAGCAGTTAGATGCCTGTTCTTGGCCAAGCATGGGAGCTTCTCAGGGCAGAAGAGCGCTTCCCTGAGCTAGGAGCTCTGTGCTATGGGCAGCTCACAAGAGCCTGGAGGAGCCCTAAGGAAGTGACTGTGGAGTGGGAGGGCCGCTGCACCCGCTGGGGGCCTGCATTCTTCCCTCCTCCGATGCTGTCCAGACCAGCCCTCTGCTTTTGTTGGGACTCAGCTCCCTAATTTTGTATCCCCCCCACCCCCCCACCTTCCCTGTGTACCCTGCGGGTGTTTACACTTTGTGCTTCTCTGGCTTGTTTAAACTGCTGGTTTGGTTTGTCTCCAGTTTCTCTGGCCTCAGCCAAGCCCACAACCCCTGTGTACCCCCTTCCTGGTACCCTCCTTAGCTTGAATGATTGAGTTTGGCAAAGCCGGATGAGGCTTAATTATTTTTAAAATCCAGGTTTGGGGTTCTGATCTGGTGCTTAGCTACATAATTCCTTCCCTTTGTTAAGTGCCTTCCTCTGAGAAACAAAATGCACTCTACAGATGTTAATCTCTGGCCTTGCAGCATCTGTTATTTTTGGTCTGCTATCTGAGGGCACGACTGTGTGTGTCCAGGGGAACCTGCTCCCAGGTTCCAGGGGCTGCGGGTTCCTGTTCCACTCAGGGACCTGTGCCTGGGTCTAGCTCCTTCATCCTCCAGTGCTGTCCTCTCAGAAGTGACCAGGGCTGGCAGGGTGCATCTGGGTATTGTCTGGGGTGGGGAGAAAGGTGAGCCAGTGCCATCCCAGCAGAAGAGGTTGTAAGTGGCTCCTTTGACTTGCCAGCTCCATGGGTTGTTTGTGTGCAAGGTTGGGACATTTTCCACAGAGAGAAGACTAAATATAGGCTTGAGGGTGGGGACACGGTCGCCCGGGAGGGGGCTGTCATTGCACTGGTATTGTTTCTTCCACTGGTAATCAGGGCTACACCAGCCTGAACAGGTGGCCACCCTGAGCTCTCAGGGAACAGCTTGGTGTTTTTGTTTAACCAGGGGCTCATTTGCAAATTTCACACTTCTCCCGCTGTTTGACAGGGATTGTCTCTTTCAGGCTGCAGTGTTGGAGCATTTGTACTGTGTTTCTACACAAGCAACTGTCTCAGCCTTTTTTTTTTTTCTCTCTGTCTCTTAAGGGTGGGAAATGCTTTTCATGGTTCTGGGAGAAGAATTCAAATAATTACTGGCCATGTTCACAAACGGTTTGTTTGGTCTTAGAAATGTCAACATTCAACATGCTCAAACAAATAGAGCCATGTTGATTTCCAAAGCCTCCCCAAAGCTACTGTTGCTGTGCTCTTAGTTATCTTGTCTTCCGGGGAGAACAGTCACTGTAGGAAGACTTTAGTTTTGGTGGAATGGTTTGCTTTTACTTAATAAGGACATGCTAGCAGCATTGAGGGTGCTTGCAAGGAAGTTTAAAAAAAGTTCTTTTTTTTAATGAATGCAGCAAATAACAAGGCTTTAGTTTCCTGGAGGAAGTCTTGCTCTGTTTGTTCATGGTAGTGCTGGGAATCCACCGTGGCACCTCACCGAGCCTGGAGAGCGTGCTCAGGGCACGTGGCCGGATGGACCTGCGTGTCAGCGGGCTTCAGCACCGCTCGGCATTACTGTAACTGTCCGCTGGGCTTTATGGCCAATTGGAAGACAGCTCTTGCACCGCCCTGCCCCGCTGCCCTGCTCCGTGAGGAGGGTCCTGAGTTTCCAAGGGAGGTACTTCCGGAAGCCGCTCCGGGTCCTGAGACTGCACTCCCGTGCTGGTGCTTGCGTTTTTGGTCTTGTTGGTGGGGCCAGGCCTTGAGGGTCCCTGTACAGTTTATTGCCTGGCATTTGGGTCTGGGACGGCTGCGATGGAGAGCGCCTCAGCCTTGCTTTGGGGGCCCCTTTTCTGACACAGAGCTGGAGTGGAGATGGATGCTTCGTACCGGCAGCCTTTGCAGCCCACCTGGGCATGGCTGGTTTCAGGTTCGGAGGAGGCAGACTCGAGCAGAGGGGCCTGGAGGCGCCTCCTGCAGTTAGACGCTGCGCCCTCTGCCTCTGCGGGGCCAAGGATCCTTCTGCCACCCTCCCCGCCGTCCTCCCCATCCACGTAGCTCCCACGTTTCAGCTGCCGGCCACACTCCCTTTCTGTCCTGCGGTGCCATGTGGCCCTCCTTTCTGCCAGGGCCAGGCTGGGAGAGGAGGAGCAGCCGGATCGCCTGGCAGCTCACAGGTGCTTGACATGAGAACCCTTGCGTGGCTACTGCCCCTCAGTGTGTGACACCCGGGGTGGCAGCTGTCTGGGAGCCTCTCCCCTCTGACCTTTCGATATTTGCTTCTAAACAAAGATCCTAGTGGCTCATGCAAGGGGTGAGTGAGAACCTGAAAGGGGAATGAGGCTGGACACCCCGAGCCTCCCTCGGCCTGCATGCTTGCCGCGTCCTGGAGCAGTTCTGCCTTGGTAGGCTGTGATCTGAGGAACGGTGGATGTTCTGAGGGCCGTGCAGTGGAAAGCCAGGCTCAGGAGCTGTGGCATCCCGGTCTGCTTCTTCACTGGATCCTGCACCATGCAACCCCTCACTCTTGCCCAAAGTCAGGAGGACCATGAGAGGCCGGCGTTCGGAGTCGGTTCAGGACATTGAGGCAGCCATGACAGCACAGACTGAAGACACTCATGAGAGAGGGCTCCAGAGCTGTCTCAGAAAGGGGTGAGAGGGTGGGACCCACTGCTCCAGGAGAGGGGAGGGGGCATGGCAGTGCGACTTCCACTGTATGAAAATTCAGAAGGAGCCGGGCGTGGTGGCGCATGCCTGTAATCCCAGCACTAGGGAGGCTGAGGCAGGAGGATTGTTGGTGAGTTCGAGACCAGCCTGAGCTACAAAGTGAGCTTAAGGCCAGCCTGAACTGCACAGTGAGACCCTGTCTCGAAAAGACCAAAAAAAAGAAAATTCAGAAGGGTATTGTAATTATGTAGTCACCATATATTTTGATCACGCTGCATCCGTGCCTGATCCTCTTATGCACATTAGGTGTTGGACACCAGCTATTTCTGCCTTGTTAGTGGAATTCTCATGGCTCTGTGAATTTGCCAGTGAAATCTGCCAGCAGGAAGTCTCGTCCTTTAAATCAGGAGTATATGGTGCCTTCGGAGCGGAGTTGGGGCTCTGTCTGTTGGGGTGGGGTAGAGCCTGGCAGCCTTTGGATTTGAGGCCATTCTGGCTTGGCCGAGGGCCTGTAGCTGCTGGGTCCTGCATGGTATTTGAGAAGAAAACTGCTCTCCTCAGCCTCTGCTGTTGGGCCCTCATAGTCACGCATGAGCACCTTTCAGCTTCTGTTGTTTGTGCAGTCAAGGCGGAGACACAAGGACAGGAGGAAAGCCCGGGCAGCCAACTCCAGTTCTCTGGGGGTTATTGTCTTTGTTTGCTGCGCTGCTCCGGGAGGTGCCCATCCCCCTCCCAGAGGCAGGGCGAGGCCAGCTGACCCGGAAGGCCCCTGTTGGGCTGTGGATGGAGGGCCCTGTGGATTTCTCCAGTGGCATTGCAAAGACAAATATTTATTTTGAGGGATGGTGGTGGGAGGGCTCACTCTGTGAGCCTGGGAAGTGGCTCCTGTGGCAATCAGTGGACTAGATGTTATCTGGCCCTTTCAGCCCAAGATTGAGGCCCTGAGGCTGGTGGGGCAGGTGGGGGTGTGGGCGCTGGCTGGCCCTCCTCCTGCCCTTGTACTCTGAGCCCCCTGAGGCCACAGAAGCACAGGATCCTGGTGCTGGGGTCAGCTGACTCCTGGTGGTCAGGGAAGGTCTGCAGGCCAGGGAAGGAGCAGGAGACGTCTGCAGGGGGACCTGCCAGGCGGGAGGGGACCCTCCAATTGCAGAGAGTGGTTGCCAGCACCTTCACTGGGCGGCCAGGTCGTGGTGAGAGCTTCCCCCAGGGAAGCTGCCAGTGTGCAGGACAGAAATGGTTGTGGACGTGGGTCCTAGACCCAGGGAGAGTTCACAACTGGGTACAAACTGGGCGTGGTGGGTCATGCCTGTAATTCCAGCATTCCGGGAAGCAGAGACAGGAGGAGTGCAAGTTTGAGTCCCACTTGGGCAGCTGTGAGCAGCTTAGTGAGACCCTGTCCCATCAATCCCTGGCACTGTCCCCCTCCAAAGGGTGGGGTAACAGTAGGGCTTTTGAAAGGAGGTGAGAGAGCAGGCAGGGGTGAGGAGTGGACACCCTAAAAGATGGCAGGGCACAGCCGGGGGTAGATGCAGAGGCTGTGTGTGTTTTCCCAGGGAATTGGGGTGGGCTTGCTTGCAAGGGCTCCACCCAGGACACCCCAAGGCTGGGGCAGAGGAGAGCTCTTGGGCGCAGGACATGGTCGTGTGGAGTCCAGAGGCAGCTCTGGCTCTGTGGACTGGCGCGGGTGCCCGGGCAGGTCGAGAGGCGGGGCCTCCCGGATCTTAGCACACGCCTTGCACCCACGTGCTCTGCCTCAGGTCTGAGGTGTGTGGTCTCTGGTTGGCTGTGGCTGTGGCTGGCGAGCTAGAGGACCTGCTGCAGAGCCTGGACAGGACAGTCCTGAGGTCCTGCTTATATAGCCAGGCGTCCCTCCACAACCAGTGCAGTGTCCTCTGTCTGTCTGTGTTCACAGCTTTTCATGGAGTCAGAACCAGGTGCTTGCGCTGGGCCAGGTACGTGTAGTGGGCAGGTCTCGGAGAGGCCCAGAGGCCCCAGCGGGTGGAAAGCTCGCCATGTTGGAGCTCCTGGCCAGCAGCGGCTGGACCTCCGCCGGCGACTCCAGGCACTGTGTGCTCTGCCCAGTGAAGCCTGCTGTCTTCACACAGGAAAGGCAGTTTATGTTTTTTTCCATTGTAGAAAATTTCAGTTTACCTGTATTTCTCAATTTCTGCTTATATCATTGGTCATTTTCTGCTGGAGAATAAATCTGTTCATGCTGGTTGTTGAATCTAAAGGGTCATTTTTCCCAGTCTCCCAGCAGCTCCCTCTGCCCAGGCTCTGGCTCATGGGAAAACTGTTGAGTGCTTTCACCCCTGGGGCGCCTGTGACGGTGCCCCTGGATGCCTGCTGGGCTGGCCGCTGCTGCAGGATTCCAGGTGGACTTTAGGTGCTTTTCTAGGACCCAGGGATGCAGTGTGTATAGGTGCCCTCAGATTTTCCAGCTTGCAGTTGGCTCGGTTGGAAGTTACAGCCTAACTCTGGGGAGCGGGCAGACCTCCACTCACTCAGAGAAACATTGGGGTGCTTTCTGTGTGTGGTTCAGGGTGCTTCTAGGGCCAGTACAGCCCTCTGCTGTGAGCCCCTCTCCCAGGACCCTCCCCTGTTTTCCCAGGATGAGTGAGTGTCCTAGGGTGTGATCCAAACAGCTGATGATGAAAAGAGATGAAACTTAGCTGCATCCCAGAAATCTGTTTTCCTCAACCTGTGGAGGAGGCGCGTGGCTGTAGAGCGTGGACTCCCTTGATCAGATGGGCCAGCGAGCAGGGGCTGCAGAGGGCAGAGCTCGCTGCGTCTGACCCAGCCTTGGCTTGGGGCTCTAGGGCTCTGGGGCAGCACTCTTCAGGGCATGTGCAGCCCTGGGCCAGGTGGGCAGAGTGCAGACGGCCCTCGTTCACTGGGGCCGTGCTGGCCTGTGTCTCATTCTCAGGGGATGTGGGCTTAGTGTGAGCTCTGGGGGGACCGCGTTCTGTCCTGAGAAGGTGAACCTGAAGGCTGGCTTGGGCTTCACAGAGCATGTTCGGGTGAGTAGCACGCAGTTGGGCCTTGGGGTTGGGGTGGGCACCAAGTCCTGCATCCTGGACGTTGCCTTGAGATGGGGTGCAGAACCCGAGGTGGTTGTGGTACACTGTGACTGATTTCTGGGAGGAGAACGATATCACAGAATCACGCTCCCAGTGGGGACAGAGAAGCGTGGCCTGGGGCTGAGACCCCGGCCCCCAAGTTTCTCAGCGTGTCGACCACCAGGACCTGCAGGCAGTGCACTCATGTGTCCTGTGTGAGGCACACACACAAGCCCTCACTGGGTGTGTGCATGGGGCCCGGGGGAGGCAGTTCAGGGGATCATCAGCACCTATACACCTCTGCCCCCCCAGCTTCACCAGGGCCCGGGGTGGCCTGGTGGCTGGCTGGCATGGTGGCTTTGTTCCTGCCGTGCTGTACACGTGGTAAACCCTGCACAGGGAGTCAGTGAGCGAGAGCTGCTGCTTTGCATCTCCTCTGGCTCATGAGGTTTAGGGAACTGGCTTCCAAGACTGGGGCTGAGCGTGGGGTCCCCGCAGTGCTGTCCCCCTAGGCGGGCCCAGGTTGCTGCTTCTCACACTGGGCCCAGACTGGGCTCACTTGGCACTCCTTGGGGTTGTCCTTGAGCCAGTGCCAACCTCACAGGCTGACGGTCTCCGGCTCCCCATGGTGAGTGCCTGGTGTCCCTCCCCAAGCTGCCCAGTGACCAGACAGCCTTTCGGGTGTGCAGTCACACCATCAGCAGCATTGCCTTGCTGCCTGCAGGTCACAGTGCGCTCCAGGGCTGTGCTGGCCAGTTGGACCCCTTCTCTGGGCTCCAAGTCTCTCTTCACTGCGGCCCAGGCTTAGGTTCCATTCGTAGGAGCCGTGGCTCTGTGGTCTCTGCCCAAGGTCTGGCCTTCAGTTTGCATTCTGTTATGGTTTTCCATTCCATGTTCAAGCTGGAGTCCCCCACGCCCAGCAGTCCATTGCACTGAGCTACATCTCCAGCCCTTTCTACTCTTTTATTTTGAGAGAGGGTCTCGCTAAATCCCAAAACTGGGCTTGACTTGCTGTCTTCCTGCTTCAGCCTCCCAGGATGCTGGGATCTAGGTGTGTGTGCAGGGCCTGGCTCTGGCCAGCACTGCATGAGGGCGCCTGCGCAAAACTGTCTTTCACTCACGCCTGCCACTCCAGGGTCATCCCATCCTCACAGGTGGATGGCCTGCGCGGCACCAGCCCCCTCTGTTGCTCCCAGCCCCTGTCCCCACTGCAGTGAAGGGCTGGGTATCTGAGCACCACCTCTGCTGCTTTTGGGACAGGGATACTCATTCTTCCAGCTGAATGTAAGGGAGGACACCCCAGCTTCACTCCCCGTGGAAGGACGACTTGTATGTCCTTGTCATCGCATAATTTCAGCAGCAGGCAGTTGCAGTGCTCCCCCAGCCCAGCCTCTCCTCCTCCTCCTTCTCTTCTTCTTCCTCCTCCTCTCCCCCTCTTCCTCCTCCTCCTCTCCCCCTCTTCCTCCTCCTCCTCTCCCCCTCTTCCTCCTCCTCCTCCTCCAGGGGCAGCACCTTGGCAGCCCCTCCCTTTCCATTGTCTGTCCCTCAGTCCTCCCTCCCTCCCTCCGTCCCT